>CAUYTI010112531.1:0-42983 GCA_963575145.1 Galago senegalensis
CGGGCCTTGTGGTGGGCTCCTGTGGTCCCAGCTACTTGGGGGGCTGAGGCAGGAGACTCACTTGAGCCCAGGAGTTGGAGGTTGCTGTGAGCTGTAATGCCACGGCACTCTACCCAGGGGGACAGCTTGAGGCTCTGTCTCAAAAAAAAAATAAAATAAAATAAAATAATTTATTTACTAAACAAAGAACTAAAAAGTCAATGCACATGCACACATGCACAAACATTTCTGTAGACATACACATGGCAGGTATTACATCAAGCCCAAAAAGGATACCCAGGGAAGGTTTGTTTAGATAAGCAGAGTAACTATGCAATTGTAAGCGACAAAATAGTCAAATCAGAAAAGACTTCAGTGTATTTCCTACCTCTGCAGTATTATCATGGGAGAGTATTAGAAATAGACCTAGTATCTTAGTTCATTGGGAGGAAAATGAACCATTTCCCACTGGTTTCCAGAAAATCCCATCAGACTATCTGGGTCTTAATATTTCACTATGTTCTCTAGTTTTCCAGACCACTTTTTATACCAAGCCATATTCTTTGAGACAGTTCTGTTTATCATTTTAGAAATTGTGTCTTATACCCCTGCTGAGAGCAGCAGGGTCTTAACTGGATTTGAATTTTTAAATATCCAAATAAGTCCTAAACAATGGATGGTGAGAATGGTAATATGTGAATAAACAGAACCAAATCAGTATGCATTTCATGTGTAGATTTTTGGTAAGAAAGCATTTTCATTTTCCTTTATTTAATTGTAGAAATAGCAAATTCCTAATTCATGGCCTTATGAATATACAGTCTATTTTAGTTTGGTTCAGGTAGGGGATTTTCATAGAGAAGTGCTTGACAAAGATGAAATTTTTAATGATTATAATTTAGAAAGAAAAATTTTTATAGAAACAGACTTCACTGCACCAGGTCCCATTATCCTAAGGATCTTAGAATTTGTTTGCAAAAAGAGATAATAGTAAAAGTTATCCCTGAATTATTTCAATTTAACCCTTTTCTTTAGGGTTAATCATTTTAAAAATATATGGAGTGCTTGTCTCACTTCAATTTGGTTAAATTATACTATATTAATTTTGTTTAATTATATTCCATAATGCATGATTACATAATTATGTGTCATAATGCATGATTAAATTAGAAGCAAAAAAAAAAAAACCCCTTTCAGATTCCTAAAACAGTGTTTATTAGAGATCAAAGAAAACCGACTCATCCCCAGGTGCGCTGGATTCATTTTATCTTCAATGGGACATTACACAATTTTTTACAGTGATCTCTGAACATTGAACCACTGTGTGGCCTCTCTTAAATGGCATGGGAACCTGCTCTAAAAAATACTAACCTTATTAAAAAGTGATGAACAGATATGTCAGTTTATACAAATCCTACCATTTCAAGTCCCAATGCTTAAATGTCTTAATAAGCAAGGAAACCCACAACTTATTCTAAAGCAGTTATCTCTTCACAAGTGCTTGCAATTTCTGAGCTAAATTTAGATCAGAAGTCTGGATATTTATCAGACTAATGTAAATATGAAAGGAAAGTTGTCTCAAAAAGTTTCAGACCTACCAGGGTAGGCTAGATTTCTGCTTGGAATTTTCTAGAGTTTGTTGTCTTAAGCATGCAGCAGTAAAATCTAATTTTGAATATTGGCATATGCTTGACCTGGAGAGCTATGTAAGACAAACTACAATTGGGTCTAAAGGAAGTATAGGAAATCTTTGACAGATGTCTCTTCTAAATGCATGTTATTAATGTCTTAGCCTTTATTAGAAAGAGCCTATAGAGAAAAGGGAGAAAACTTAGTTAGAATCCAGTAAGGTCAATGTTATCTGCACTTGAGAACACAAAGTCAATTGAAGTGTCCAATAAATATTTGAGTTGTAAAGGAATTAATGAGAATAATGAGAACTACAAATCCCATATACTCTGGGAATATTAGCTCTGAACCTGTTTTTCTAATTCCCAAACGTCTACTTTTCTCAACTTACACTTCTGCCTTTGCTAGCATATTTTGACACCAGGTCAAAGAAATTGCCTGCTTATCTCCCTCTGCATCTTATTCAGGAGATGTGGTCTCCCATAGTTGTCACTCATCTAAATCTTATCTCAGTTCCAGAGTCCTGCTAAAGATATGTCTCTTGAAAACAGAGAGTCCCCATAAATACAGTAGAACCTCCATTGGTGACCACTTCTCTACCTTGAACACCTGCTCCAGTTGACCTAATTTTCATAGACCAGACATGCCCCACATGTACATATCAGTGCAGAAGGCCTAGTTCCTTACATCCCTCACCTCTGTTAAGTTGACTAGCTTGTAGCAGTCCCTTTGGTGGTCAACTTATGGAAGTTCTATGATATGTATCAAATATTTACAATATATTAAGTACTGCACCAGGGATAGCACTCAATACAGATACTTACAAGACTGAGTATCTCTTCTTGAGCAACTTTCACACCGTAACATTTGGCATCAGGGGCATACCTAAGATTTCTGTATGGATTTCTCTGATGATTATTACCTATATTAACAATTTGGATATTGTGTAAATGTATGTTTCTTAATTGGTTCATTGTTTCCTTCATTTTAATAAATACTTATGAAGTCCCTTCCACACACAAGTCACTGTTCTAGCTGCTGAGAATACAACCACAAATAAAATGGATAACATTTTTCCCCTTAAAGAACTCATATTTCAGTGGGTAGAGACAGCTTATAAATAAGAAATAAATATAACAAATGCATAAGTTGTGTAAATATATACATAAGCTAGTGATAAATGCCATAAGGAAAAAATAAAGTAGGATTGGGAAACAAAGTATATATGGATGTTTACTATTAGAAAGTTAAAGGGGACCCCACTAATCTTCTGATATTTGAGCAGACCCCCAAGAAAATAAGGGAGTGAGCCATAGTTATGTCTTGAAAAGAATAGCCCAAATGTAGAATAGGATGTGTGCTTGGTATATGTAAGATGTCAGCATGGGTGAAGCAGGGTGAGGACATGGGAAAGAAACTGAGGGAGCAGAGTGCAAGATCGTGGCAAGTCTTTAAGGATTACTGATGCCTACCTCCCCAGGTCCCAGGTAAAGTTCTTTGAGTACAGAGCTGTCTTACACACATACCTTATAACCTTCCATGTAATGTCCTATGGGACCTTACACAGAATAGATGTTCAATAACATTAACTATGACTAGATTGCCATTCGTATACAAAGAAATTAGATGCAAATACCTTGATGTTCCTCAAATGAAAGTAATTTACTTACAAAAACATGAAATGAAGCATATTGCAAATCAATTTAATTACCTTATCTGTTACAAATTTAGACAATCCAGGCCAGAAATAGAAACTTTCCTAAAACTTAATTATTTCTCCTTTTTTTTCTTGGCCATATTTTACCACAGATTACTACATCATTCTAAATCTTTTCTTGTTATACTTGGCCATTTTTAAAACTTCTTAATCTTTATAATTTTCTTTTTTTCAGCAATAAAAAACATCATGGCAGACTTTGGTGCTATATTTTCTTTCTTCAGACACACCAATTACACTGCCAGGCTTTTCTGTTGCACAAACATGAGTATGCAGTCACTTATCCATTAAGCAGGTGTGGATGCTGAAGGCATTGAGAATGCAAATACAGAACACCATGTAGAAGTTGAGGATCAAGAACAGATGTTGAAAACTGAGTCTAGCCTGCTTTGGAAATCCATGGATGGAAGGATGAGACTAGTAACCCACTCATAGAGCTCACGCAAGTGAGTGAATTCATGTACAGTATTCACCATAGGGCTATAATGTAATAAAAGCTTAATACATATTAAATATTTGAACATGAACTTTTACTTATATTTATTATAAACATAAGTATGAAATATGATACACAATTTAATAAACTTTCCTCTCCACACCCCTACTTTCTCTCCCAAGGTATATTTCCATCCAGATGTTATTCTAGTGCCTAAAATAAATGAGTCCATGGTGTACATATACCACAATTTATTAATCTATCTGTGGGTCAATGGGCACTTGGGCTTCATCCATGACTTAGCAATTATGAACTGGCTGCAATAAACATTCGGGTACAAATATCTTTGTTATAATGTGATTTTTGTTCTTCTTTACATTAATGTACACAGCTATGATTTAATATAAATAAATAAATAAATAAGTCCAGAACGGAAGTTTCATCACTTTTTTACAACTTCTGCCAACATTGCTGTATATCTGAAGACCAAAACACAACACAGAAATTGGTTTCAAAATGAACCTGTCTGTCTCACACATTCCTCTCCTCCACTCAGTAAAGTATATCATTTATCATTGACATTAGTAGCCATTATCATTGTTTATTGTATGAATGAATTAAAGAGCAAAGAAAACATGGCAATGTGATGTGTTAGAAAAATCAGACTGACATGTTCATTGGGTTCATAATTAATTAAGTGATGTGCTTTTCTTTAACCAGATTTCTCTGAGAGAAAACTCAGAACAAAGCCCTCTTAGACCAGCTCATCCAGAGTGAAAGTGATTAGCTGCCTCAGGCAGATCACAGGCCTAAAGCTAGACTTCTGGGACAATAAGAAGCAAATATTCTTTATTTGGGCTATTATGAGAAGGTTTTCTTTACACTCTTCTTTAAGTACTTTTCCTTTCTTTTATTACTTGCAGCTAAAACCAGGATTAAAAATTTTACTCTATATTTTGCTCTATTTACTTAGGAATCTTATAAATAGTGTGCTTTTCAAGTTTGTGATTTTAAAAGCTAAAATACTCCTGTTCAATATTAGATAATTGTTTCAAGCAATAAGCATACTCTGAAATAATTTCAAAACATTTTGAAATATGAAGCTTCTAAAGTGCCCATCCACAACTAATCAAAATAGTGTCATTGTTGAATTTAATGTTCTGGTCATTTTTTTAACTAATAGTGAATTAATTAATTGAGACATACAATATCTTAGTGTGACAATAATGGATATTAACTTTCCTTTATTTTTTTTAATTTGGCTTTGTTTTTTAGTTTATCCAAACAAAAACTAATATCAAAACAAATAAATTGGATATAGAGAGAAAATAACATTTTAACATTGCTGATGGGACTGCAAACTAATACAATCTTTTTGGAAGGAAGTATGGAGAATTCTCAAAGAACTCAAACTAGACCTTCCATTTGATCCTGCATTCCCATTACTAGGCATCTACTCAGAAAAAAAAAAAAAATGCTTTTATCATAAGGACATTTTCACTAGACTGTTTATTGCTGCTCAATTTATAATCACCAAAATGTGAAAACAATCTAAATGCCCACCAACCGAGGAAAAATTAACAAGCTGTGGTATATGTATACCATGGAATACTATTCATCCATTAAAAAAGATGGACACAAGGGAGGAGACAAGATGGCTGACTGGAGCCAGGTTTCCACAGAGGCTCCCATCCAAAAGGAGAGTTAAAGGACAGAAGTTTATCAAGTAAGCTGAAGGGCAGCACCTGTGGCTCAGTGGGTAGGCCATTGGCCCCATATACCAAGGTTGATGGGTTCAAACCCAGTGCCAAACTGCAACAACAACCAAAAAAAAAAAAAAAATAGCTGGGCATTGTGGTGGGCATTGTGTTCCCACCTGCTCAGAGGCTAAGGGAAAAGAATTGCCTAAGCCCAGAAATTGGAGGTTGCTATGAGCTGTGACAGCACAGCACTCTACCAAGAGTGATAAAGTGAGACTCTGTCACTAGAATAAATGAAAAGGAAAAATAAAAAAATAAGCTGATGGTTTGGAGTTGAGCCAAGAGAGATTGAAGAGCACACATCACCTCTGCTGAGGCAAGCTGTGACCCCAAGGAAACAAACAATAGGTACAAAACTCATTGCAAACTGGACAGGAGTCCCCTCCACCATGAGAACAGCTCACAGTGTACTTTCTACAAACAAATGAGCTGAGCTCAGATCTCTTCTATCCCACAGGAGAGAGCACTAGAAATCAGATGTCCTTCCCCACAGAGGACCCACTAGTGTGCCATGGCACTCTCCCACCAGGCATAAAACTGAACATATATTCTACCTGTAATTCTGAACTCCCAGCATACCCCTCCACTCCCACCCTGTGGTCTGGAAGCCTGTCTCCCATGGATTCCAGATTCTTGGGCACTTTCTCAAGAGGTATGGACAAAGTGTGGGCTGTTAAAAGTCTGTGCTGAATCAGCTGCACAGGTCTAAAGTGGGGACTGTGGTGCGAGGGAGCTATACAGAAGAGGGAGAAACAGTGCCTCAGTGGCAAAAATAGAGTTCACACCCCTGGTGATATTTTGGAGAAACACTTCCAGTCTCTCTTAGCAACCAGAGGGAGCTGGGGCTCTGCTCCAGTGGCAGGCACAGGCAGAACAGATCTAGGATGAAAACATAGGCCCATGACCAAAGGGTATGCCAGAGGTAATACTTGCTTGGGCAGGGCCAGGTGGGAATGGAGACTAGAATACACGCATGCAAAGTTGGCATACTCCCAAGGCAGGGCTAAGTCAGAATTGCTGCTTTTGTGAGTCCAAGATGTACCTTACCCCTCCCCAGTGGAGCACAGCTGGGACAAAAGCAGGTGTGACAGTGTCACCAGTCCATGGACGGGTAGGAACTTAGAGCCATTTGTGAGCTCTGACTGCACCTGCTCCACCACAGAGTGCAGCAGAGACAGAGACATCAGCTCTGTGAGAATTGGCACAGCAGCAGTGGCACAGGGCGGGCATAGTTGCAGTTTCTGTGAACTCAAACAGCACCTGGCCCACTGTGGAATACAGCCGGGACAGAAATGCAAATTCCATGAGAATATAAGTGGCAGCAAAATCAGTCTGGCTAGAACTGAGTGACACTCCCCAGTTTCCACTAAGCACCCAAGGTAGCCAGGCTTCAGCTCCCCCTAACAGCTGGTGGCAGAGTGTAGTGGCCTCGCTGAGGAGACATAAATCTTCCTGTGACTCAAGCAACCACAAAATCCTGGCACATCTGCTCATTGGAGTGAACTGGGCCACAGGCCTGTGGGGTTACCAAAGACTGGGTGTGACAGAGGTACAAGGTGAGGAAAGAGGCAGCAACCTCCCTGGATTAACTCATTTGCTGGGTGGGTCCTTCTGAATCCACAGAGTACCTGAGTGACCACACTCAGCAAGCTGCCAGCAGTCCCTTGCTACCTAGTTGTAGGAGATCTTTTGAACTCTCCCTCTTGAGATTGGGTGCTGACTGGGACAATTGATTTGGAACTCTTGATCGGGGCCAATCACCCAAGGATCATCCAAGGTGGTACCTGATTGCATTGTTGTGGGAAGGTTTGATTTTCCTTTTCCTGTGGGGAAGGGGCTGTTGCCTGTGCGGGTTGCTTATGGGGGGGTGGGGTGTCTTAGTTGCTTATATTTCTCCATAGCAGAGTTACTGTTTCACTAGGATTGGATAGAGACCAGTTGAAAACAAGATAGAGCCACCTACCCCACAACACCAAGCAGGAATCTAGTGTCTTAGGCTGTAGTAATTGATGGGTCCTTTGCAAAACTCTAGGGGAAAAGCTGCAGTCGCCAGTCCCAGCTCTTGGGCAAAGAGCTGGTTAATCACCACTCTAGGAGCCCCCAATCCAATTTTACCTTACCTGGTCATATAGGCAAATGGTGGAAATAATCATGGGGTAGAATCAGTGGAAAAACTCTGGCAACATAGTCAGAGAAGATAAACTCCCCCAAGGAACGACAAGGCAGACACACTAGAAGATCTAATTCATAAACAAATGGCTGAGATGTCAGAAATCAAATTTAGAATTTGGATGGCAAATAAGATTAACAGAATAAATGTAAAGTTGGAATTAGAAATTCTAGGAATAATTCAAAAGTTGTCTTAAGAAGTCAATGAATTCAAAGACAAAATCACTAAAGGTTTTGAAACATTAAAACAAGAATTTGCAGCCCTCCAAGATATGAGAAATACAGTAGAATCCCTCAGTAACAGAATGGATCAGGCAGAAGAAAGGCTTTCTGACACTGGAGACAAAGCTTTTGAATGCTCCCAAATGCTCAAAGAGGAAGAGAAGTGGAGAGCAAAAATGGATCATTCTCTCAGAAAGCTCTGGGATAATTTCAAAAAAACTAATATTTGCCTTATAGGAATTCCTGAAGGCAATGAGGTTGCTTCAAAAGGCCTAGATGCTGTACTCCAAGAGATAATCGAGAAGACCTTCCCAAACATGGCAAGATATTCTGAAATTCAGATAGCAGACAGTTTCAGAATCCCAGCATGACTGAATCCAAATAAAATTTCCCAGACACACTATAATTAACTTCACCAAAGTTAATATTATAGAGAAAATTCTGGAAGCAGCCAGACATAAGAAAACCATAACCTACAAGGGGAAGAATATCAGAATGACTGCAGATCTCTCTACTGGAAACATTTCAAGCTAGAAGAGGATGGTCATCGATCTTCAAACTCCATTAACCAGATAATGTTCAACCCAGGATTCTGCATCCAGCTACACTGAGTTTCATTTATGATGGAGATATTAAATAGTTTAATGAAATTCACATGTTGAAGAAGTTTGCCATAACTAAGCCTGCTCTCCAGGATTTTCTCAGACCCGTCCTTTACAATGAGCAGCACAATGCTCTACCACCAAAGTAAACTCACTCAGAAACTTTTGATCAAATTCCAACTTCTACAATGGTGAAAGGATTAAAAATGTCCACTGGACTTTTGAAAAACTTGATATCCAAAATATTACCAGGCTTATCAATACTCTCAATTAATATGAATGGCTTAAATTGTCCTCTAAAGAGGCACAGGTTGGCTGACTGGATTAAAAAAAAAAACTCAGGCCAGATGTCTGCTGCATACAAGAATCTCATCTTACCTTAAAAGATAAATATAGCCTCAGGGTGAAAGGAACGTCATCTATAATTCAGGCAAATGGAATTCAGAAAAAGCAGGTGTTGTAATTTTATTTGCAGATACAATAGGCTTCAAACCAACATGGAAGGATAAGGATGGTCACTTCATATCTGTTAAGGGTAACACTCAAGATGATGAAATTTCAATTATTAACATTTATGCAACCAACCAGAATGCACTTCAACTTACAAGAGAGACTCTAACAGACATATGCGCCTTGATTTCCTCCAGCACCATAAGTCAAAGATTTTAACTCCCTTTTGGCAGTATTGAATAGATCCTCCAATAAGAAACTAAGCAAAGAAATTTTAGACTTAAACTTAGACATTCAAAAATTGGATTTAACAGACATCTTCAGAACATTTCATCCTAACAAAACTGAATAGACAGTCTTCTCATCAGCCCATGGAACATCCTCCAATTGATCACATCTTAGGTCACAAGTCTAACATCAGCAAATTTAAAATTTATTATTCCTTGCATCTTCTTGGACCATCATGGAATAAAAGTTGAACTTAGTAACAAAAGGAATCTGCATACTCATACAAAAACATGGAAACTAAATAACCTCATGCTGAACAATAGCTGGGTCATAGATGAGATTAAGAAGGAAATTATCAAATTTTTGGAAAAAAAAGATAATGAAGACACGAATTACCAGAACCTCTGGGATACCACAAAGGCAGTCCTTAGAGGGAAATGTATAGCATTGCAAGCCTTCCTCAAGAGAATGGAAAGAGAGGAAGTTATCAACTTAATGGGACATCACAAGCAACCGGAAAAGGAAGAACATACCAATCCCAAACCCAGTAGAAGAAAAGAAATAACCAAAATTAGAGCATAATTAAATGAAATCGAAAACAAAAGGATTATACAACAGATCAATAAATCAAAAAGTTGGTTTTTTGAAAAGGTCAATAAAATAGATAAACCTTTGGCTAACCTAACCAAGAATAAAAGAGTAAAATCTCTAATTTCATCAATCAGAAATGACAAAGACAAAATAACAACAGACTCCACAGAAATTCAAAAAATCTTTAATGAATATTACAAGAAAATCTATTATCAGAAATACCAAAATCTGAAGGAAATAGACCAATACTTGGAAGGATGCCACCTCCATGAACCTAGCCACAATGAAGTACCAATGTTAAACAGGCCTATATCAAGTTCAAAAATAGCATCAACTATACAAAATCTCCCCAAAACAAAAAGTCCAGGACAAGATGGCTTCACCTCAGAATTCTACCAAACCTTTAAAAAGGAACTAGTATCTATATTACTTAACCTTGTCCAAAATACAGAAAAAGAATGAATACTACTCAACACATTGTATGAAGAAAACATCACCTTGATCCCCAAACTAGGAAATGACCCAACAAGAAAAGAAAATTATAGACCAATATCACTAATGAATATTGATTCAAAAATATTCAATAAGATCATAGCAAACAGAATCCAGCAACACATCAAACAAATTATACACCATGACCAAGTGGGTTTTATCCCAGCATCTCAAAGCTGGTTCAATATATGCAAATCTATAAATATAATTAATCACATAAACAAACTAAAAAACAAAGACCATACAATTCTCTCAATCAATGCAGAAAAAGCTTTTGATAATATTCAGCATCTTTTCATGATCAGAAAACCTTAAGAAAATAGGTTTAGAAGGTACATTGCTTAAACTGATAGAGGCCTTCTCAGCAAACCATAACCAATATCATATTGAATGGACTAAATTGAAATCATTTCCACTCAGACCAGGCACTAGCCAAGGTTGCCCATTGTCTCCACTGATTTTTAACAGTGGAAGTTTAGCCATCACTA
Source organism: Galago senegalensis (assembly GCA_963575145.1). Classification (NCBI taxonomy): domain Eukaryota; kingdom Metazoa; phylum Chordata; class Mammalia; order Primates; family Galagidae; genus Galago; species Galago senegalensis. Next base: position 10,764 of record CAUYTI010112531.1, read on the forward strand.
TCAGGCAAGAAAAGTTGATCAAGGGTATCCAAATAGGGTCAAAGAAGATCAAACTGTCACTCTTTGCAGATGACATTATTGTATATCTGGAAAACCCCAGGGATTCAACTACAAACCTCTTAGAAGTGATCATGAAATGCAGCAACTTCTCAGGTTACAAAATCAATACTCACAAATCTGTAGCCTTTATATATACCAACAATAGTCAAGCTTAAAAAACAGTCAAGGACTCTATTCTTTTTACAGTAGTACCAAAGAAGATAATATATTTGGGAATTTATGTAACAAAAGGACATAAAAGATCTCTATAAAGAGAACTATGAAACTCTAAGAAAAGAAATAGCTGAAAATGTTAACAAATGGAAAACATACCATGCTCATGGTTGGGAAGAATCAACATTGTTAAAATGTCCATACTACCCAAAGAAATACATAATTTTAATGTAATCCCTGTGAAAGCACCACTGTCATACTTTAAAGACATCAAGAAAATAATACTTCATTTCATATGGAATCAGAAAACACCTCAAATAGCCAAGACATTACTCAGAAATAAAAACAAATCAAGAGGAAGGACATGACCAGACCTCAGACTATACTATAAATCGATAATGATCAAAACAACATAGGACCAGCACTAGAACAGAGAGGTAGATGTATGGAACAGAAAAGAACCAAGAGATGAACCCAGCTACTTACCATCATTTGATCTCACATCACATAAGCCAATTAAAAACATTCAGTGGGGGGTGGCACCTGTGGCTCAAAGGAGTGGGGCCCCAGCCCCATATATCAGAGGTGACGAGTTCAAACCTGGCCCCAGCCCCAAAAAAATTCAGTGGGGAGGAGACTCCCTATTTAACAAATTGCACTGACTGAACTGGCTGGCAACCTATAGGAGACTGAAACTGGACCCACACCTTTCACTATCAACAAAAATCAGCTCTTACTGATTAAAAAATTTAAACTTAAGACATGAAACTAAAAAATCCTAGAAGAAAGTGCAGAGAAAACACTTGAAGAAATTGACCTGGGAGAGTATTTTATGAGGAGGAACCCCGGGCAATTGAAGCAACACCAAAAATACTCTACTGGGATTTGATCAAACTAAAAAGCTTCTGAATAGCCAAGAACACTGTAAGTAAAGCAAGCATACAGCCCTCAGAATGGAAGAAGATATTTAGAGATTATGTCTCCAACAAAGGTTTAATAACCAGAATCCACAGAGAACTCAACCTTATTATCAAGAAAAGAACAAGTGATCCCATCTCAATGTGGGCAAGGAACTTGAAGAGAAACTTCTCGGAAGAAGACAGGTGCATAGCCTATAGACACATGAAAAAATATTCATCATCCTTAATTATCAGAGAAATGCAAATCAAAACCACTTTGAGATATCATCTAACTCTAGTAAGATTAGCCCACATCACAAAATCCCAAAACCAGAGATATTGGTGTGGTTGTGGAGAAAAGGGAACACTTCTGCACTGCTGGTAGGAATGCAAGCTAATACATTACTTTTGGAAAGATGTTTGGAGATCACTTAGGTATCTAAAAATAGACCTTCATTCAATCCTTCAATTCCTCTACTAAGCATATATCCAAAAGACCAAAAATCACTTTATAACAAAGATATTTGCACCAGAATGTTTATTTTGAAACCCAATTCATACTTGCTAAGTCATGGAAGAAGCCCACGTGCCCACTGACCCATGAATGGATTAATAAATTGTGGTATATGTACACCATGGAATATTATGCAGCCTTTAAAAAGATGGAGACTTTGGCTCGGTGCCTATAGCTCAACCGGCTAAGGCGCCAGCCACATACACCTAAGGTGGCGGGTTCAAATCCCCAGCCCGGACCCACCAAACAACAATGACAGCTGCAACCAAAAGATAGCCGGGCGTTGTGGCGGGCGCCTGTGGTCCCAGCTACTTGGGAGGCAGAGGCATGAGACTCGCTTGAGCCCAGGAGTTGGAGGTTGCAGTGAGCTGTAATGCCACGGCACTCTACCCAGGGGGACGGCTTGAGGCTCTGTCTCAAAAAAAAAAAAAAGATGGAGACTTTACCTCTTTCATGTTTACATGGATGGAGCTAGAACATATTCTTCTTAGCAAAGTATCTCAAGAATGGAAGAAAAAGTATCCAATGTACTCAGCCCTACTATGAAACCAAGTTATGACTTTCATATGGAAGCTATAACCCAATTATGGCCCAAGAATATGAGGAAAGGGAAGGGAGGGGAGGGGAGAGGCTGGGTGGAAGGAGGGTAATTGGTGGGACCACATCTACAGTGCATCTTACTAGGGTACATGTGAAACTTACTGAATGTAGACTATCAAAGTCTTAACACAATAACTAAGAAAATGCCATGAAAGCCATGTTAACCAGTTTGATGAAAATGTTTAAATTGTATATAAAACCAGCACATTGTACTCCATGACTGCATTAATGTACACAGCTATGATTTAATAATAATAGTTTAAAGAGGAAAAGCCTTTAACATGACGGAATCGGGGTGGGGAAAACAGGACTCCACTGCTCCAACCGCCTGCTTAAACTTTCTCAACAAAAGACTCAACTTTCCTGCTTCCAAGGGAGATATTCCTTTTCGACAAATAAACCCGTTTCAACAATATCAGAACAACAATGCCTTTGATGAGCAATTTTCGGCTGATGAATGTTCTAGGTTTTTTTTTTTTTTTTTTACATGGATATTGTTTCATTTTCTCCTAAAACTGCTAAAGAGGAGAGTGGCAGAGTATACCAATCAGCCTCAACCACTGATCATCAGGACATATTTTGACGTGATTAAAGAATCTTGGAAATGTGGACCAGCAATTTGTCTCCTGTGGGAAGTCTCCTGAATGAACGAGGGTCCCGAATTGTTTTAAATCTTTAGGTTTTGATTACAGTGCGTTTAAGTTTCTTCTGGTTTTTTGATTTCACCCTTCCTCTGTTTTCTATAGCAAATATGAGTATTTTCCTGCTTCAAACTTAAAATTTCAAATAAAATCCAGATGTATTTGATGTCTTTCTCCAAGGTGGTATGACTATGGTCAGAAAAATACCACCATACAAATGAAACGTAAGTCAAATGAAACGATCTTGAACAAAAAATAGAAGATGGTCTTGAATTTATTCAACATTTCACTTCAGGAAAATCCCCAGTGACACACAGGAACCTTTCCCTAAGTCACCGTTCTGATACACCAAGAGCAGTCATATATTTTCAAGTGAGTTTTTTTACTGTTATTTTATTTATTTGTCTGTAATTCTCCACACTTATTATTCAACCCTAAAACATGATAGAATCTAAAGTCATGTGAGAGGACCTGCTACAAAGAAGATATATGGGGAACCAAAGATGGGACATCTATTGTCCTCCCCAAACCATACCAGGGAAACACTCTCCAGCACACCCTGCTATTTAAATGTTAATGATAATTTTTTTTAAGTAAAAGAGCCTCTCTTAAAATCATAATATTCTTAAGTAAAAAATCTGTATGCTTCTAGAGCTGAGGCTAATTCTGTACTGAGTTGTTGGCCTTTTAGTCTTCTAGTTCCCTGCCTTCTGCTCCAATGTCTTGCCTCTCCCTCTCAATCTCTATGCCAGGTCTGTTACTTCCTTGTTTTATAAATAAAACTTTATTGTAACACAGCCACACTCATGTGTTTGCACATTGCCCATAAGGCTTCCATGCTGATAGCAGAGTTGAGCAGCAGAGACCAGGAGGCCTACAAGACCACAGATGTTTACAAAATTAGTCACCTCCTTCCTTAAGATCTAACCAAACTTTAGTTTCATGAACACCTAGACTTAGCCCTTCTCAAAATCCTTTTCCCTGAAATACTCTTTCTCCTGGCTTTCTGTAGGGCTAATTCTTATGCTTCAGGATAATTTTTTAATATCCCCATCTTTTCTAAATTAGGTCTTGCCTATCATTTGCTTCAAAGCCTTTGTCATAATTTCCTTTTTTTTTGTTTTTTGTTAATTGCCTTTCTCCCCCTCTAGAATATGTTATCTTTAATTTAATTTCCAATCCCTGCAACGTAGTTAGCATGTGAGCTGCTTATCAAAATATATTCAGTGAAGAGTTTGGTGTGGAAAGTTTGGGTTACCGTGGTGCTCCAAAACATATTTTTTGAGTGGCAGAAAGAAAAAGGACAAATCCTCTTCAAGATAAAATATAATAGCTATGTCCTATCTACAAATTTATACATTATCCCTGTACAAGCTGGTGAAAGAATTGAGTCCCAGATTCCTTTTCTGGCTCTATTACTTGCTGTCTACCTGGACAAGCCTCTGAAGTCATTTCTGCTTCAAAATTCACATCTATGAAAAGAGAAATTTGAAACAGGAGATTCAAAGTCCCTATGATTTTTAATACATGATGATTCAATAAAAACTCAGCAGGATTTTTATAGGCTAATTTTTAAGTGCAATGTAGTAGATGGTTCTTATTCTTGGCTGTTCTGTTTATCCAGAAAAAGAACCTTGATTTTTCTGTGCGGTTACATGCAAATTAGAGGGTTTCATCTTTTAAGCATATTAATTGGGTTTTGGGTCTTTTATGCATATAATACCCAAGACATACCAGTGAAACTTAGTTCTAGGACTTCATAGGAAACAATCAAAAAGAGGGCTCATTTTATATCATATTTTTGAGTCACAAGATAAATCTGTAGCTACCAGGGAGGCATCATGTGAACAGAACTGGCCCTTGTAGGGGCCAACAGATAGGCATAGTTAAGAAACAGCAAAAGACTCCATCTTTTTCATGGCTGAATGGCATTCCATGGTATACACGTGCCACAGTTTATTAATCCATTCATGTGTCGATGGGCATATACCAGCATGGATCTGGAGAACATTCTCCTAACTGAAGTATCTCCTAAGCCACGTACTCAATACTATGTTGAAACTAGCAGATCAACAACTATAGACCCACATCATAGGAGAAAAGCACAATTCAATTCAAGAGGGATGAAAGGGAAAGGGGTGGTGGGAGTTCAGCTCCCACCGTTGTATCCCTACTGGATACAACGTAGGGGTCTATGGCACATTACTTGGGTAAAGGACTCAACTCCATCCACCTTACAAATACAAGCAATGTAAACTAATCATATACACCCGCATATTAATCCAGAAAAAAAAAGAGAGAGCTGGCAAAAGAGACACACTTTCTCAAAACTCCTTAGATCCCCTGGAGCTCCCTATACCTGAAGCAGAACCCACCCTGGACTTTCAGGGTCATGTGAATTAATAAGTCCCTTCTTTGCCTAAGTCCTTATGAATTCAGTTTCTTTGATATTCAACCATGAATCTCCGACTTGGACCGCACACTCAGATGACCTCTGCTTTCGTGTATAAATTTCTTTTTTTAAAAAAAGAAGGCTTTATCTGCTTGATGATGAAATCTCTGTTCTCCGTTTAGCCTCCTCCCACAATTCTTCACGATTCTAAGTCTGTGACATCTGATCATTAGCAAAAGCTTCAATCCATGGAAGCTGTAACCCTGGAAATAAATATTTCCTTGTTCTAAGAATTTGAATATCTATCAACAGTAATTACCTTGTGTAAATCATTAAAAATAATTGAGTTGCTAGGAACAAACCTCTTCCCCACGCAACAAATCTCATACAAAAATGAGATGGCCCCGGCCTCACTGGGTTTAAGCTGAGATAAAAAGTAGCCTGGGATGTTTACCTTTCTAACTCTAAAGAGACCAGTGGGGAGAAATCAAATCATACTGTGATTATTGAACATTTTAGGTACTTCAAACCACAGGCTTGCTGGGCTCCGAATGTTCTGTGTTGGAAAGTTATCAACACTTAAGTAGTACAAGTAGAGATTGACATCCAATTAAATTCAGACTGCCTAGTCATGGCACGGCAAAGTGGAGATCTCAGGAAACCTCGTTGAACAGTTTAAATTTTACAGTTTTCCAAATTTCCCAACCTTTTCTCATAGTTTTCTAAATTAAAGAATTATGATCCCATTGCTCAGATGAGTACACTGAGAGTGGCTTTTAGAAGACCCTGTAGTCACTCATCAGCAGAGACCAGAGCAGCAGTCCTTAATCTTCTTTTTAAATATGAAGAACATCCAAAGCTTATCAATTAGATTAAGATTATTGAAGACCTGATAAAACCTATGGCCGTCCTTCCCGACAACAAATATGTTAAACATATTAAAATTTGAATACAAAATCCAAAGTAATAGATCCTCAGGGCCTACTTGTTAAACTCTTTTGAGCCCTTAGGCAATCATAGAGAAATCTTAACTATTGGCTCTCTGTCTTGAAGTCTCTTTCTCTTATAATCATGGCCACCTGAACACATTTTTCTCCTTGAGCTAAAACGCTGTATAGTCACAGTGAACCAAATTCAAAGTTTATTCTCATCCACAAAAGATGCAATGCACATCTCATTCTTTCTCCTTTAAAAATGAAATTCACTGTGGGTGGCACCTGTGGCTCAAAGGGGTCGGGCACCGGCTGCCTGAGGTGGTGGTGGGTTCAAACCCAGCCCTGGCCAAAACTGCAACAAAAAAAAGAAAAGAAAAGAAAAAGAAAGAAATTGACTGTCGTTCCTTAGCCCACTTACCTAGCCATGACTTATCTCCGCCCTCTCAAAGACTTTGCGTTTTCTGTCCTTAGATGTTACAGAAAAGGAGGAGGAAGGAAGAAAGACAGGAAGTAAGCAAAGAGGCTTTCACTGACAAATTAGTTTCTAGAGTCAGAGCAGCATTCAACCCCCCGTTTGGCCATTTACTAGTTGTGTTCCCTCTGGCGGGTCACTTAACCACCTGTAACTAGTGTCTTCTTTTTGTACATTAAAGATAATAATATTTCACCACCTTTTGTGGGCAGAAAATACACCCCCCTCAAAAAAATAAAAACACCTCAACCTTTTAATCCCTGGAACTTGAGCATACGTGATGCTACATAGCAAATAAGCTTTGCAGGCATGATTAAGTGCAGTAATCAGCGACCTGAACAACAAAGATTATGCGCATTATTTTGGTTGGTCCCATCTAGAGCCCTCCCTTTTTATTTTGAGAGAGAGTCCTGGGTAGAATGTTATGGCATTATAGCTCACAGCAACCTCAAACTCCTAGGCTCAAGCAATCCTCTTGCTCGGCCTCCAGAGTAGCTGAGGCCACAGGCACCTGCTACAATGTACAGCTAGTTTCTTTCCTATTTTTAGCAGAGACGGGATCTCACTCTTGCTCAGGCTGGTGTCAAATTCCTGAGCTCCAGCAATACACCCACCTGGGCCTCCAACAGTGCTAGAATTTTAGGCATGAGCCACTGTGGCCTGCCTACTCATGGCTTTTAAATGCAGAAAATTGCTGGCAGCTGGAAGTGAAGACATGCAGCAGAAGTCAGAGATTGCAAGCAGGGGAAGGATTTGGTACTCTGATGCTACTCAGAGACTTAATTAACCGTCATCCCAGATGACAGCTGGGGAGGAAACTGGACCTCAATCCTCTAACTACAGTGAAACTAGATTCTATCAACATCCTCAACGAGCTGGCGTCAGATTTCTTCTCCAGACTGTCCGGTTAGGACCAAAACACGGCACACCTTGATTTTAGCCAAGACTTCTGTTAGCCATTAGACTTTTGGAAATGTGAGATAATAAAATGGGTTGCTGTTTCAAGCCCACGTGTGAGGTCATTTATTGAAAGAGTGGTACAAAACTGATATACCAACTCCTGGTGTCATGGTAAGGATATAGTGATAAAACAGGTTGGGTGTGGCTGAGACCTCTGTTAATTGTTTTATTTGCGTGTATAACTTCTGGCAATTCCTATAAACATCCAAATTGGACTGAAATTTCTCAAACTCTCCTGGCATAGAAATATCATTAGCACAAGTTTTTCTGGGTTCTACCTAATTAGATATGATCCCTAACGAGTGGGGCGCTGGCCGTGTTTGTGTGTACAAAGCCTCCTGCTGCCTGGCAACTGCCGAAAACAAGTTGTAACAAATCCAACCACTCTAGCTTCTCATTAAGTGGCCCTGGTGACTGGCCATGGGTAAAAAGCTTTTTCTACCTTCAAATGCAAATGTTAACATTTCTCCCCAACCAACCGCGCCAGATGAGAGGATCCTAAAACACAGTTACAGGATTTGGCAGAGGGAGCAGCTTCATGGTCTGCACCTCTCCTCTCCTTCAAAACCCCTTTCCCATCCTATAGGATTTGTTTAATTTCCTGAGCGTTCCTCCCCCCAGTATTCTTCACGCTTTTAAAGATTATCCAAAGAATGACATAGGGAAGTGGCCAAGATGAGTCTGGACAGCCTAGAGTCCGAGTAATTTGATTATGAAAGAAACACACACACACACACACACACACACACACACGGAGTCAGTGAAGGCAAAATTAGATGCTTGGTTTTCTATGAAGAGGTGCATTTCATTTAAATGATGCTCTAAGCACCCATTCCCTCTCAAACAGATGGATGATCACGTGGGAAACACAGCCATCGATAGCCAGGCAGGGGAAAGGAAACCGAGCTTCCTCTTCCAATCCAGCCTTTTGCAACCCGGATTTAAAAAAATCCCGCCATGCCATGCTTTCAGTAAAAGAAACACGCTTATTATTGCAGGGACTGGGCATTAGACAACTGGGCCAACTCACATCACTCCATGTCGGAACGTCTGGTGTATTTAGCAAACAAAGACGATTTCAGAAACTACCTGCTAACCCCCTATTCCTGACGTAGCAAATTTTAATGGTGTCACAGTGTCCAGAGGCTGAGGGAGGGATACTGAGTCACCCCAAGGAAGCTCGCGGCAGCAGTGAAATCATCACGGGGAAGGGCTACTAAGTAGGGGCTTTCATTTTCAATCACTCTTACCTGAGTTACCACAGTTTGGGTCTGGACGAACAATTACCATGGCAACCGTTATCTCCAGCAATTCGTATTCTTTCCCCATGTTTTGTTCCATTTTTGCAAAGCATTAGTATTTTCGTGTTCAATTTATTTTTACCAATCAGTTATCCTCACACATGCAGCCATGCCTAGCGTCTCCTGTCACACAGATCTATTTTTTTTTTTTAAATGGCCTGGTATTTGGCCATGCATAGTGAAGATGGCTTCTTTTGTTAACTATGAATTAAAATGTACCTGATCACAGCATCGCTTTTATCCGAAGTTTCTTTTAAAATGATTGAAGAAGATGGGCTGTCTTGGGATACTGTCTTCCAACTCTTTGTAGTTGAGAACTGGCAAACAGGGCTGCCCTGAAATGGACAGCTTTCAAGGATGAGATTGAAAGAAGAAAGGACAGATGCCTAACTAGATTCCACTAGCTCTTCCTCTAATCAAAGTGCCAGCCTCATGGATCCTGGCTCTCTCCAGCTCTGCCCTCGTCTATCACTTTCATCCATAAAAGTGCAACGTGCTGAGATTTGTCCCTTTAAAAGCCTTTAATATCAACTTTCCTGGACTTTCATGAAAAATAATTACGCATTCTTCTAATCCTTTACCTTACCAAAAAGTTACTTTGGTCTGTGGTGCTATGATTAGAACATGGAAAGACAAGCGGATGAGCCTGTCGCTCTTCTCCTGCTGAAACCTTGATTTGGTTTTCTTCACGTATCCGTTCTCTTGGCAGACAGCAAGGAGGTCATTTCTATTGGTTTCCAAATGTGGTGGCACAAATACATTTCTAATGCATCCCCCAAAAGGTGCTAATTTGTAATGTTACCTGCTTTATCTAATATAAGGCTGGCAAGCTCGATTTTACATAGGAGGGAAAGGAATATTTCGGAAGATCAAATAATCTGGCCAAGGTCTCAGAGGCTGTTACTGACGTCTGAACATGGATGTACCGTGGTCGTTGTTCATGAACTGTCACATGTGCCAGAATCACCTAGAAATCTTGCTAAAATCGAAGGGCTGAGACTCTCTCGGCCCACCGTGTTTCTAATTTAGTAAGTCTGGGGTGAAGGGGCTGATAATTTTCATTTCTTGCATTTCCAGGGAGAAGCTGATGCAAAAGTCAAGATTCCACGTGTTCAGAAGCGCTGCATCGTCATATACTTAATTAAAATGTTTAATTTGGTTTTAATTAAGCATATGATGATACAATGCTGACTGCCCAATGCACCACTGTCCCAGAAATCAGCCTCTCCTCTGCATTCCATTTCTGAACATTCGAGTCTATCTAAGTCTCCAATCCAAATTCTTTGATCCTTTCTTCTCCTTCCCCAAGTCCATCCATTTTCTGATCTCAGCCTGTCTCCCCCATTCTCTCTCCCTCACTGCTAAGCTGGGGTGCCACCAGGCTCTTTCTTCTGGCATTCTTCCTAACTGGCCTCCGTGTCTGCTCCATTCTTCCTGAGCCCTCCTGTTCGTCCCCACACTCAAGCTGGGTCACATACTGCAAACATGAATTGAGCCATCTCTCCCTCACACATATCTTTTCATTTTATTAGCTTTTTGTCCTCAGAAAAAGTCCAGTTTCTCACACCTAGATGAGGAGACCCTAAATGAGTAAGCCCATCTTCTACTTCCAGAAGAGAGGATATTATTAGAAAAATTAAAAAAAAATAATTGTTATTATTTTTGACTTTAATGAATGTTACCAAAAATGATTGGTTGCTAGGCCAATGATGGGGATATTGAACCTAACCAGGCAGGGTTCCGGGTGGGCTTTCTGGAAGAATTAGTATGTAAGCTAACACTTGTGGGATGTTAAGGAAATAATGGGTGAGTTGGGGCTGGCTCAGTGAGATAAGCTCACAGGGCTCTGGGACACAGTGGGAAGGGGCCTTCTGTACTCATCATTATTTTCTATTTGGATGGTATGTCCCCAGTTCTATGAAGCATTGGTCCCATGAGGAGAAAGGTGTTCCAGGCAGAGACCAGCATGTAGAATGTCCAAGTAGAACTTAAGATATCAAATAATTGGGGCAGTGCTGTAGCTCAAAGGAGTAGGGCACCCCCATATGCCGGAGGTGGCAGGTTCAAACCCAGCCCTGGCCAAAAACTGCAAGCAAACAAACAAAGAAAAAAAAAGATATCAAATACTTGACTTGTCAGAAAATAATCTCCTCCCCAGTGAGGGAGGGGGAATGAGGGAGACAGGCTGAGATCAGAAACTATCTATTTTCTTCTGTGTGTATCAGTAGAGTGTCCAATGTGATTGCATGTGGAGTTTTTAATATTTTTACTTTTAATCAACATGTAATTGTAATATTTATGGCATTCACAGTGATTATCTAATACATACAATGTATAATGATCAGATCAGGGTAATTATCATATGAATAATCTCAAAACATTAATCATTTCTTTGTGTTAGGAATATTCAATGTCCTCCTTGCCACTATTTGAAACCACGTATTATTATTAACTATAGTCTTCTGACAACACCAGAGAAGCCTACTCTGGACCTTATTCCTCTAATTTCATATTTTTTAACAAATCTCTCCCTATTTCCACTTTCCCCTCTTCTCTAGTCTCTAATATCCTCTGTTCTACATTTTACTTTTATGACATGAATTTTTAGCTTCATCAGAAAAGTGAGAACACTCAGTGTTTAACTTTCTGTTCCTGGCTTATGTCACATCACACAATGTCCTGCAGTTCTGTTCATGTTAACGTGAATGGCAGGAGTTTGCTCCTGGTCATGGCTGAATAGTATTCCATTGTGTGCACGCGCCACCCTTCCTTTCTCCATCCATCTGTTGTTGGACTCCTAGGTTGACGCCCTCTCCTGGCCATTGTGATTATCACTGTGTAATAGCATGGGCTGCAGATGTCTCTTCAACATGCTGATTTCATTTCCTCTGGATAAATTTCCAGTAGTGGAGTTGCTGGATCATATGGTAATTCTATTTGTAGGGAGTACAAATGTTCTTACTACATGGATGAATTTTATAAAGCTAAAGTCAGAGCTTTTAGTGTGCCCATCACCAGAATTGTGTACGTTCTACCCAACAGGCGTTTTTATCCCTTACACCTCTCCATATTGCCCCCTCTTGGTTTCCAGTGTTCTTACACCGATTTTTTGACCATGTCTACACAGCATTGAGTTCCCACTTGTTAATGAGAATGTGGGGTGTTGGTTTTTCCATTCCTGACATACTTCACTTAGGGTAATATTCTCCAGGCCCATCCACATTGCTGCCGGTGACACTGTTATTCCATTCCTTTTTATGGCTGCATCATACTTCATGGTGTGTGCACATCCATAGACCACGTTTTCCTTATCCACTCATGGATTGATGACCACTTAGGCAGATTCTGTATCTTTGCAATTGGGATTTGCACATACAGACATTTTGATTCGAGGGAGCTTGAGACAAGAATATCTAAAGCAGATAAATTATTTGTGGATTCCACCCAAAGATCTATTTGCTCATTGACTTTTGTTCTGAACACCTCACTTCTTATTACAATGTCTATTTTCACCTCGTTCCTAAAATGTATTTTGTGTTCACATTATAAAATCAGAAATCATAGCCAAAGAAGAATTTGAGATTGGGCCTCATCATACAAATTGGAAAACATCATGAAATGTCCCTCCTGAAGGAGAGAAGTTGTCCTCTCCCATGCACTTCTTGTTGACACTATCATTGAGTGTATAACCGGAGAGGGATCAATCATAGATGATAGCTAATGTATTGCTCATACCATACATCTATGTGTACATCCCGGCAGAAAGTACACATTTTCTATGATCAATAAATATGAGGAAAGAGCTTTTTAAATGGTAGTTTGTATACTCATGGACAATTCAGGTTCAATATTATTCCATACTCTTCAATTTTACTGGGCTAATAAAGAAGTAGTGGGGAAAGCCAGCTATAATAAATATGATTTTATTAGTCTATCTGCTCCTGCTTAGACAGTGCACTGATGTGAGCTAGAAAAAAATTCAATACTCAGGTCATGTGAAAGTTTCTAGCTCACTCTAATTGTTTTAAAATGACCACTTCAACAAAATGACATAGAGTTTTGAATTAGCTGATATATATTCCTAACCATCATTATCGCTAAATTGAACCAAAAAAATTGCAGAATATAATTTACATGGGATATAAAAAATACGGTCTTTTGAATGCATCTCTACACTGGTAAATTCTTCAGTTGATAGTGATAGTTTGTGACTGGGACATGATGAAATTATACTGCAGCAATTACCTTTCTTTCCTTTTTAAAAAACAGCTTTGGTGAGGTGTGAGTAACACACAATAAGATGATATATTTGAGGTGGGTAAATGGCTACATTCTGATACCTACACACCGGTAAGTCCAGACAATGAACATTGCCATCGTGTTTAAAAATTAATTTGCACCACTTTTTAATTCCTTTCTCTCACCCCTTCTATCACGATGTCTCCAGGCAACCACAAATGTACTTCCTATCATTATTCATGATGTTACTTACATTTTCTAGGATTTAATATCAATGGAATCATTCAATATATAGTATTTTTGGTCTGGCTTCATTGGCTCAGAATTATTTGTATCCAAGTTGAGCATATACCAATACTCTCCTTTTTATTTCTGATTAATATTACATTATATGGATATACCAACATTTTTTGGCTGTTCAATAATTGATGGGAATTTGAGTTACTTTTAATTTTTTACAATTAAAAATAAAGCTGCTATGGATATTTATGTGCAAGCATTTTTCCCACCCTATGTTTTTCTTTTCTTTTCTTTTCTTTTTATTTAATATGTGGGAATAGAATGGCTAGATTATAAAATAAATGTTTTCCAAATCTGTTGTACTATTTGATGCTCTCATGAACAGTGTATGAAAGTTTTGGCTTCTCACGAACTTAGATGCAAAACGTCTAAATAAAAACTTAGCAAATCTTATACAACCATATATAAAAAGGCTGACGAATCAGGTCCAAGTGGAACTGATCCCCAAAATGCATAGTTGGTTTACATTTGAGATCAGTCAATGTCATTGACCTAGTCCCTTCATGTACTCAACAAATATTGACTTATGTCTGAAACTAGAGAAGACTGGAGATGTGAAAGTTCAAAAAAATCACAAAAATATATACCCTTTCAGAGGTGAAAATATAATGAAGTCAGAGATACATTACTAAGTGAAATTGATTGTCACACAATAAGAGCTACGGGTGTAAATATGACAAGGACGGGAGACGAACAGGGTCATGGTTCATGTAGATAGAGCTGACAGGAACAGTTCCCTACAGGAGGTGGTAGTTGATTAAAGACTTTGAAGAGACATAGCATCAGATTACGTGGATATCTGGGAAAGTGCCTTCTAGATAGAAGAGACAGAAGGTGCAAAAATCTCTAAGGCAGAAGTGTGCTTTTGTCCAGTTTTGCTAAAGTAGAGTGGGTCAAGAAAGGAGCAATGAGGAGAAATAGTGACCAACAGCAGAGGATGAAATCATTTAAGCTTATGTACGCAAAACTGTGCATTTGGACTCTTTCTCTTAAATTATAATCATGTGAGGAATGTGTTGAACAGAGGACTGGCGGCATCAGATGAGCTTTACACAGCCATCATTTTCCTGTGGTAGGAAGACAAGGGTAGAAAATCAGAAAAATTCCCTAAGAGGTACCACAAGAGCCCAAATAGGAGATGTTTATAGCTTACATCAGAGTCTGCAGTAGGAGCAGTAAGATATGGTCAGATTTTAGATGTCTTTTGAAGGTAGAGCCAGCAAAGTATTTGCTTTCCAACTGCATGTAAGTTGTGATAGAAAGAGAAAAAATTCAAGAATAAGAGATTTTCTTTTGTTTGGTCTGAACCCTGAAAGAAATGATTTCTTGTTTACTAAAATAGGCAAGGACTAACAGATTTTGAGAGAAGACCAAGAGTTCATTTTTGGATAGAACTTTTAGAGCCTTTTGTGAAACTTAGATGGAGATCTGAAGTCAGCTGCAGGATATTAAAGAATAAAGTTTGACTTGTAATATGAAGTTGGCAGTATTCAATGTAGAGGTGGTATTTACAGCTGTGAAGACAAACAAAATAATGTGTGGAGTGGACGTTCGCAGAGATGAGAGGTAGAGAAGGGTGCTGCAATATGGCCCAACAAACTGAAACTGGGCTTTGTGGTTTGAAATGGCATGTTCACATCCCTGGGAACCTCTAAGACCTGCAACGTTCAAAGAACTATTTCCAGAGACA
This sequence comes from Galago senegalensis, assembly GCA_963575145.1. Lineage (NCBI taxonomy): Eukaryota > Metazoa > Chordata > Mammalia > Primates > Galagidae > Galago > Galago senegalensis. Next base: position 25,920 of record CAUYTI010112531.1, read on the forward strand.
AGGAAAAGAAAAATGGAGAGGATACTGTCTCTGTCGCCAAATTTTAAAAAATGTGTCAAAGAATTGAGTGTGATCACTTCCCTTTGCATACATACCATCCAGGGTACTAAAAAGCGGATGGCACATGTCTCTTGTCATTGGGATAAACAGGTGGGAATTAGTCTGTTTCACCGTACAGGGGAGACGGACTTTGATGCGGCTGCCATGATCACCGGCCCTGGTATTCACACTTGTCATTCAACACTGCAGTCTTCCCCCCTTGCATGTGTAGAACCTATATATGACGCGTGAGCTCTTCCTGTGACAGTAAAGAATCTCTCCTCTCCTGGTGGCCTTGTAGCGAGCTGTTGTGTAGCAAACTCTCATGGACAGGGCTGCAAGGCAAAGAGCTGAAGTTCTCCTCTCAGAGCTGAGGTGGCATCTGGACAATAACCAGAAATTATTCAAGACTTTTAGCCCTATGGTGCCAAAAAATTTTACTCTGTAGCAACTTGAGTGACTTTGGAAGTGGATCATTCTACAGTCAAGCCTGAAGAAGAGAAGCCAGCCCAGCTGACACTTAGCCTGTAGCCTGGTAAGACACTGATCTAGAGAGCACAGCTAAACTGTACCCAGAGTCTCTTGAACCATAGAAACTATGAGATAGGACTCCTGTCCAAGGTTAAATCATTCATTGGAGTCTATTTCTCTTTCTGAATGACTCTTCTCCCAAACACACCCAAGGATCTTCTTCTTAGAAACATAGCTAAATTAAGCTAGAGCTGGCTGTCCTTAATAACACTAACCTGTTAGACTAAATTTCATCTTTATGCTCATTCTAGTCAGTGGATTCGATCCAGAGGGATTTGGACTAATCTCACCAGATCACAGCTAGGACCTGATTCATTCTGAAGAGTTTGGCTCACTATCTAGAGTCCTTGAGTTACCTCCTGCCTCCTAACTGGTTGCCTACGTGATTCCAATACACAAAAGTACAGTACTTTAACTGTATGGAAAAGTAAAAGAAGTATTGGTTTGGGGGCTGGGAGCAATTCTCCATCCAAAACTTAGATGAAATTATACTGCAGAATTATTTGTATCCAACTGGCATTTGGGGCTTGGCACCCTGTTCGTCTCCCGTCCTTGTCATATTTACAGTGACAGGGGTAAGTCACAGTTCTTAATGGTGAAAAATGCAGTTTACTTTTCCATATCTATCTATTAAAATATTGACTTTCATTCATAGCACCCAGGAAATTCTGAAGGAAAAAAGTCATTCTGAACAAAAGAGAAAACAAAATTAGAGGCTTGGGAAATATAAGATTTTGTCAAGAACATCTGTGGGATTCCCTGGACACCCTGCTCACAATACGGAGATACTTAAACTGGTCTCAGGGAAATGTTCATCAAGGGGGCAAGAAAGGTACATGTATTGAAATGGTGTTCGGCTTATTGATACAAATTAAACTAAGCTTTCAGTCAATAATGTAATCAGCAGGGTAATGAGCAATGAAGGACGAGGCTGTAACTTGGTGCACATCAATTCAAGTTCCAGAGGAACAGCTCAGGGCTATGTCTATTCAACTGTCAAAGAAAACGCAGACAGAAAGTTTTGCCTTACCTCCTCTGTATGTCTGAACTTTTCTGAGCTGGAAGTCTCAATTCTCCTTTACCTAATTTTATCATCACCGCATTGATAATAAAAAGGTCTTGAATGACCTAAGATTTGTTTTACATTTTACATTTAAAATTTTTCATTTACAAATAAAAATACACAATAAAATGTATCAACTCATCCCTTTTTAGAAACAAACTACAGTTTTTTTGAAGAGTCACAGTTCTTAATAGCGAAAAATGAAGTTTACTTTTCCAAATCTATCTACTTTAATGTCTCTACTTTAATCTATCTTTAATCTACTTTAATTAAATTTTTTAATGAAGAACCGTTGCAGACAGTTTGTACTATTTTCATAACAATGATCAATTTAACAGAAAACAGTTAGACATGAACATTCTCCATTTGCTGTGTTTACACAGACATTTTTCCTGTGATTTTTGACTTTTTGAATTTGCACCAATTAACTTTTCATTGTCATTTTCGATTTTCTTTTAGAGTATTTATATTTTTTCTTATTCACCTTTATTTTTTTGTATTAATGACGGAAAACATTTTTTCTATGATAAGGTAAGATAGAAATATTCTCCCAAGATTTTATCTGCCTCAAAATCCATGAGGAGGAAAGCTATTTCATGGAAGGAATTTTGGTTAATTTATTCCACGTTATACTTGCAGGACATGAACACTTCCTGGCAAGTGGCTGTTTATAAGGTTTCAGGATTTTGTTGATGGTGGGGCATGTTAAGAAACTGGCATTTGGGGCTTGGCGCCTATAGCTCAATCAGCTAAGGCGCCAGCCACGTACACCTAAGGTGGCGGGTTCGAATCCCCAGCCGGGGCCCGCCAAACAACAATGACAGCTGCAACCAAAAAATAGCCGGGCGTTGTGGCGGGTGCCTGTGGTCCCAGCTACTTGGGAGGCGGAGGTGAGAGACTCGCTTCAGCCCAGGAGTTGGAGGTTGCTGTGAGCTGTAATGCCACGGCACTCTACCCAGGGGGACAGCTTGAGGCTCTGTCTCAAAAAAAAAAAGAAAAAAGAAACTGGCGTTTGGATTGATGAAAGCAGAACTCTTGGTTACTCACAAGTCCAGAGGACAGAAGGCTGCCAGGCTGGAGCACGTAGGGGCAAGCACCTAGGGGGCCTATAATAACAATCTGGGGTGCTAGGGAGCAGCTTATTTATGGCAAGCAGCGTAGACTTAGCTAGGTTTTGTAGGTTGCCTGTGCAGTGGCTAATTTGAATAATTTAGAGGATTTGAGGACACAGGGACTATCCCTCGTTTCTGCTACCTGGACCGCGGGCAATATGGACTTTTTCTCTAAGCATGTGAGAACCCATAGAGACTTGTAAGTTACCCATGTGTATCTGCTTTAGAAAAAGAACCGACCAGCCACTAGCCAAGACCTCAAAACAGAGCTAAGAAAGTACTTTAGAGACCCTATGTTATTATGCATCTGACAACTGACACTCAGGTTGTTTTCATATCTCGGTTACTGTGAATAATGCTGCAATGTACCTGGGGCTTCAAATACTCTCCAAGACACTCATGGCACATCCTTTGGGTTGATGCTCAGAAGTGAATTGTGGGATCCTACAGTACCTCTGTTTTTAATGTTGTGAGGAGCTTCTACACAATTGTCCACAGTTTTTGCACAAATTTACATTTCCACCAAATGGCCCACTAGAGCCATTTGTCAAACTGAGACTGTTAACTATGCACCACTTTGAATGGTTGTGAGAACTCAAGACAGGGTCTTAGAACTTAACTCTTGATTTGATCTGTACTTTGAGTCTGCTGGTTACTTTGAGGAAGCTTTGCCTGCTGGAGAGACGAGAGCAGCCTGGAGCCTTCTAGGCTGCCTCTAATTCTGCTTGAAATCTAAGATGTTTCCTTTTAACTTTATACCTTGCTTTCTCATACTTTATCACATGTAGCTAAAAGAAACAAACTGGTGCTTTTTCAATATTCTGCTTGAATTATTAGCAAGATGCACACATTGATAAGGTATATATTTTTTTACATGTTATTGCCAAATGTTCTCCTGCTACGTGATATGTAACCCTTTCTCCAGCCTCCAAAAATAACTTCTAGCATCCACTCTGAGATTTCCAATTTTTAGCTGCAGAAAATAGATGTTTTTAAAAGAACATGAAAAATCCCCTGTCATAAAAGGAAAGTTAAGAATGTATATTTATGGAAAATACTCAGTACTTACAAAGTCAAGTCACTGGCTAGATGTAGTGGTTCACACCTGTAATCCTAACACTCTGGGAGGCCAAGGAGAGAGGCGTTTGAGACCAGCCTGAGCAAGAGAAAGAAACCATCTCTTCTAAAAATGAAAAAATTAGCAAGTTCACACCCTCCTGGTGAAAAGTGAATAGACTCCAGACACAGATGCCCTTGAAGAGTTAATTCTTCCTCCATCTTTTATTTTCTTTCTTTTTTTTAAATTTCAGATTAATAAGCTCAGGTTGCAGTTGAGCCTAGGGGATGTGCTCTAAACTCTGACATTACTACCCCCATCTTTTCACCTCTAGAAAGCGTTCTTCTCCACACATCCACTCCCTGACTCTGATTTAATATTTATTGACTAAAGAATTTGAAAATGCTAAGGAAAAGCAAAAAAGAAAAAGAAGGAAAAGAAAAGAAAAACCTCCTCAAATAATCTAAAAATAGATAGCACAAAGCACCAACTGGAATGTTTTTGCTGTCATGTAAACAAAAGCCAAATGCTGGAAAATGTTCAATATTGGCAAAAACCTGGGGAAACTCCTTCTGATAGAAAGGAATCACTGAGCAGTGAGGCCATTTTGGAAGGCAACGCAAGTTGACCAGGAAATCTAAGGACATTTTTATGCAAGTTCTTTCCATGACAATACCACTTCTAAAAACCTCTCCTAAGGTATAAGCCTAAGTGTTCAAAGAAGGGTCACCATTATCAGATCCTAGAAATATCAACAACAACAACAAAACCCCAAACAAACAGCAACAACAAAAACACCACCATGAGTATTAACCATGGAACTTGATTATACTGTTATGCCCAGGAGTCCTGCAGAGACCACACAGCCAGACAAGTCAAATTTGCAGGGGAGTCCCTTATTGAAGAGCCAGCGGCGACTGCCTCGGTTTCCCAACATGGGGTTTCTGAGAGCAGTCCTGAGTTGTCTGTGGCTCTGGTTTCTAGAGGGCAAAACTTTTCCAATGGGCAAACAAGCGTTATTACAGAGGCCAAAACAGCATTTAAAGGGGTAGGGGAAGTATGAGGGTAGGGCGGTTAGTCATTTTACACAATGCTATGATCACAAGAGCAATTAGTTACAAAATAGGTACAAACCACAATGCCCTGGGGGAAAAGGTAAGGAGAGGAACTTATAGGGAAGGGTTGTAAAGGGCATGATCATAAAAAGCTATAATCACCAGGGCCACAATCCCAAGCGAGGTCAGCAACCTACATCACTAACAATTTTAGCTAAATGCATTTACAGTTACACGATGGGAGGGCAAACAAGAGGAACCAGTTTCGAAGGTAATAAAATGTAACAGAGAAGGAGTAAACAGCAAAGTGGAGTCAAGCTTGCTCTTTTAACACTTCAATATCACATACACATGGCATGAAGACCACCTTACCAGTATGTGATACACTTTAAGGTAGGCGCTATGGTTCACTTTATGGATAAAGAAGCGGAAACAGAAATTGTATCAAGGTTTCACAGTTCCTGCTATGGCACCATTAAAACTGGTGAAAAGCTAGAGAAAGTTTAAATGTCCATTTACAAAATGTTTAAGTAAATGGCAATTAAGTCCCTACTCCAGAATTCTACAGAGCTTTTAAAATTGTGGAGATTGTCCTTTATGTGTTGACTTGGACACTTTCAAAACAGAACAGGTTGCAGAAAAATGTTTATATCATCCCATTACAACTTGTTTGTGTGTGTGCTGTTGTCTTAATCTTCCTCCTCCCTATATATTCAGAAAAGAAGAGTTGCAGATGATAAGCACTTCAGAAATATAACACGCTTACCTCTAGAAAATGTGGGGTATGGACAGAGAGTCTCAGAAATACAGAATTTGGATGTTAGCTCAGGTCTGGCTGTGTTCATAGATAGTACTAGTTGAATCGCTACCAAAAAATGCATTTTTCTATTACTTACATATATATATTTTTTAATTATGATGGAAAGTAAAGCAAAACAAACTCAAGTTACATTCTGGTATCTTTTCCACATGTGGTATTCATTAAGCCTAAATCTCCTTTTAAAAAGATCCTGAATTAGGTGGCGCCTGTGGCTCAAAGGAGTAGGGCACTGGCTCCATATGCCAGAGGTGGCAGGTTCAAACTCAGCCCCGGCCAAAAACTGCAAAAAAAAAAAAAAGGATCCTGAATACATTACACATGGATGGGGCATACTCTGTTCTTAGCTTGAAATCTAGAACCCCCCCCCCCAGAATGAATGTTGTGAATCTTGTGAGCTCCAGAACCTCCTCATTCATCTCTTTTCATTACTTCTGTGAGTTAGAACAAAAGAGAGGTCAGGGTGCACGTAACAGAGATTATGTGACCCAAATTCTTCAGGGACAAAGTTCCCTGTGTTACTCTACTGCTGCTCAGGGTGGGAATTTTCATTAGCTCTTCAGAAATAAGTCTCTTGTTTTCAAATTTTTATGACTCATCTGCAACTGCCTTGTCCCTCCCTATGTATTGTCCCAACTCACAAACTATAAATCTGCTTCCCACAATGAAATATGATATAGTTGCTCTTCTTTAGCTCTTTCTCAGTGGGGTTTATCTGTAGTAAATTTACAGAGAATGCAACAGATTAAACTAGCAGGTTATCTGGGAAACAAGTCTTGAGATTTTTCTGATGGGAGACCGCCTCTCCAGAGTAGGATGTTTTGAAGTAAGTTAAAGACTTTTGGACAGAGGTTAAAACTGATTTAATTACAACGAAAATGAGTGCAATTGTGGAATGAATAGAAAAAGCTTCACATTTTACAGAAAAATGATACACAAATGTTAAAAGTTTGAGATGTACCTGCTATTATTCAAGAAAAAATGAAGACATAGAGTTGGAAAATAGATACTTCATTTTAAGGAGAATGGTTTTCAATGTTTTCAAGGCAATAAACTGCCATTTTAATGGACAACAATTGCTACACCTTCTGGGATTTTTCCTTTACAATTCCTAAAACAAAGGCTGAGAGAGAAGGGCCACGAGTCCCTGGAGAATCTCTCGGAAGTAATTGTGTCTTTCTACATTTCATTTGTACTGGATTTAAAATTCTAAGACACACTCAGAAGATTTGGGTGTATGTGTTTACCAGAGGGAAGTAGCATAAACAAAGAACATTGAGAAATGAGGATACAAGACAAAAATCAGATCTTTCTGGTTTACGTAACCTTCAACTGAGGCAAAAGAAAGTGAATGTAGCGTGTGTGTGTGTGTGTGTGTGTGTGTGTGCATGCACATGGATGTCCTATGTCCTTGTACACATCTCTGTCTGTCTAGATAGGTAGATCCGTAGACAAGGTCTGACACGGGGATAGAGACTAATGAAAGATGCCCCAAATTAAGAACTGAAGTTTACTCAAGGAAGGGATCTCTTTTTATTCTTTTAAAAACACATATGCCTCAAAAAAAAATAGGATTATGGGTCCTTTTTACTTTGATTGGGTTTGGGAGTTTGGGGTTTTTTTTTTTTTTGCACTTCATAAATTTTAATCATGAATGAATGGGTTTGACACCTATTATCAGAAAATATACTTGTATACCTTAGAAAATTATCTTTTCAATCAGCCATTTTTCTAGTTAGGATACTAATTAGTCAGAGTTTGTTTATAGTCACAAGGACCCTATAGTCCTGACAAACTGTATGAAAAGCAATATTTTAATATTTTATTTCTCTCAAGCACTCACAAAGTGGCTATCTTTTTGGAGAAAAATAGTTGTGAATATTCTTATAACATTTTGCAACACAAGGCTCGACTTGATTAAATAATTGTCTCATTAAATCCGTGAAGATGGGCTCAGTATTTATTCAGGTACAGGGAAAACATTGTTAGTGGGGTGGTAATCAGTAAACCCTTTCTGGATATCACGTTGGGAAGAGTGATTAAAATCCCAAATGTCGTTATCACTCAGCAATTCTACTGCTTGAAACGCGCATGAACAAACCTCACATGGGTGTGCTTTACAGCACAATTTTAATACAAAACATTTTGCAATTCTATAAACTAGAATATTCATCCGTGAAAGACATATAAACTGGAGTTTACATAAAAAAATAGTCAAGAAGGTGCTAAAAAGAATGCTCTGTATTTATGAATGTTTAGATGGGAAAGTCTTAAGTGAAAAAAGTTCAAAATGCTGTTGCTCTACAACATCACTGGTGAATATTTTCAAGAAATAGAATAGAGAGAGATAAAAATACATAGAACTCCAGCTAGTGGCCTGAGCATTTTCTGTTTCCTGAAATGAATCCCAAGAAATTATTAATAGCAGTTTTCTTTATGGAGGAAGATAGAGGAAATAAGGAATCTGGATGTTACATTTTAGTATTTAAAAATTTTTGATTGATATTCTTTCTTATGGTTAGTGGCATACATTTTCTACCTAACATGTAATACCTGCAAATTTATACATTTAAAAATAAAGATGGATAAAATTGAAGGGGTGCCATTGATGAGTCCGAAGTACTCATTTTCCTACGTAAATATATAAATAATATGTTTCCATATATATGAATAAATACACGTGAAAATTACATACGGCTACCTATAAATGAACCGTGTGTGCTCGTGCAGATATAAGAGGTACACAGCAGATATCTATCATTGAATTAATGATATCACCTGTCCATATTTAATTCAAACATCTTCCCTGTGAAAACTAGTTTTCATGCCGTCCTTATTCAACACAAAGCGAAGTCTAGCTCTGCATGGGAAACAGCGTTTGGATAAATGTGCCAAGGGTTAAAATATTATGGAAATTAATTATTATCTCCCCTACATTTTATTAATCTGGACATTTTCTCACTTGAGAACACATGATGTGCTGAATTTATGGTATACAATCCTGCTTCAGAGAAAGAAAGCATCTCAGATTATATCCCTTTTAATTCATTGAAGTATAATGGATAATAAATTATTTAGTTTAATTAAAACCTCTTTATCAGATGGGCATTTACCCATAACATTGTTATGCACAACTGGTGTTTCTGCAGAAGCCGACGTTGCCATTTCTCTCCTCATTTCGTTCCCTTAGCTGCATTTCAAATTCCATCTATTTCCACAAAGTCATACTAGTCCACAAAGTCAGACGTTTGTGCCAACGCCTTTTCCAGAGACGTTTAAAACTCCTCTTCTGTTTGCTTTAAAATTTATCCTTTCCTTTTTTTTTTTTAAATGCAGAAAATAACAAATACTAAAATATGGTACTTAAGGGGTTTGGAAGAGACTAGCCCCTCTTGAATCCCAGCTCTCCACTTCAGAGCATTTCTTATTTTCCCTGAGACTCGCTTTCCTTTTTCATCTCTAACGTGGGGTTAAGAACAGTTTTGAGGATACAGTGAGGCAACACGTGTAAAATAGCACATTTTCTGGGGTCCGGTAAGAGATAAGTTTGATAGCATCATCATTCTTTGAATCAATTAATGTCCTACAGTGATCTTTTTCATTTGGGGAATGGGAGGATGGAGGGATGATAGGATGTCAACATAGCTTTTAACACTAAAGATTCAGGCTGGGAGTTTGAAAGTTTTATTAGTAAATGGTTAGGATCTTGGCATTGGAGTTTAATTTCCTTTCAGCCCAGGGATTCCCTGAATTCTTAAGACCTGCACTTCCTTCCCTAATTCTTTCCTCTTATAAGTTCACTACATCCTTAATCTTAATATCATTTTAAATTGCTATAATTTCAAAATGTTGTCAGATTCTTATACTCTTTAGTCAAGTATTATAGGAAAGTCAAAAATAATGAAACATGAGTGTACAAAATCTATAAGGGGCCCAAAAGGATATTTTACCTAAGACTTTGTGAGGAAGCAGGGAATATAATTACAATATGTACTACAAGTATTGAATTCCTCATTTAATTTTTTTTTCCTAAAGCTTTTCTTCTCTTTAAAGGCTTCATCTCTCTCCTCTGCCTTCCTAGCATGATCTGGGGGAAAAAAAATCGTCTCTTAATCTCAGCTCTTCAGATCCCCATTCAGCAAAATAAAGTTTGATAACTGGCTACAAGCATGTCATTTTTTTCGCTCCAGCATAATGATGTGGGGCTCCAACCACAGTGATAACGTCGGGCACTGCTGTCTTTCCAACTACTTCAGGGCGTAGAAATAACAGGTTTGTATTCTTCCCTCTTTCCTCTTAAAGAAAATTCATCCTAGATCCCATTTTCTTTATTCACAAAAATTTTAATATTAAAAAAAATGACTCTTATTGATAGACAAATACTTAACTGACTACTTACAGAGAGAAAGGTTATTACTTCAAGACAAAGGGGTTTTGGTAACAAGGGTGATGATGGTTGCCATAGTGATGGTGCTAAAGAGAGAAAAAAAACAAGACCAGGAGGTAAGCAGGATACAGGCCCTAACTCCCTTAAACTCCATCTGTTTGAATGAGTTTGCATTGTGGCCATTTCTACTTTACAGAAGGTGAAATTAAGGCTTAGAGGAACAAAACCCCTTGTACTAATCCATGCACACAAACTTTTTTTTTTTTTATTAAATCATAGCTGTGTACTTTAATGCAATCACGGGATACAATGTGTTGGTTTCATATACCATTTGAAATATTTTCATCAACCGCATTTTCTTAGTTATTGTGTTAAGACATCTATAGTCTACACTTAGTAAATTTAACACATACCCTTGTAAAATGCACCATAGGTGTGTTCCCACCACTTACCCTTCCTCCACTAAGCCTCCCCACTCCACTCCACTCCCTCTCCTCTTTCCCCTGCTTCTTGGGCTATAGTTGGGTTATAGCTTTCATATGAAAGCTATAAATTGGTTTCATAGTAGGGCTGAGTATATTGGATACTTTTTCTTCCATTCTTGAGATACTTTGCTAAAAAGAATATGTTCCAGCTCCATCCATGTATACATTAAAGAGGTAAAGTCTCCATCTTTTTAAAGGCTGCATAATATTCCATGGTGTACATAGACCACAATTTATTGATCCATTCATGGGTTGATGGGCACTTGGGCTTCTTCTATGATGCAGCAATTATGAATTGGGCTGCAATAAACATTCTGGGGCAAATATCTTTGTTATAAAGTGATTTTTCATCTTCTGGATATATACCTAGTAGAGGAATTGTAGGATCGAATGGCAGGCCTATTTTTAGATCCCTAAGAGATCTTCAAACATCTTTTCAAAATGAAAATATTAGTTTGCATTCCCACCAGCAGTGTAGAAGTGTTCCCTTTTCTCCACATCCATGCCAACATCTCTGGTTTTGAGATTTTGTGATGTGGGCTAATCTTACTGGAGTTAGATGATATCTCAAAGTGGTTTTGATTTGCATTTCTCTAATGATTAAGGATAATGAGCATTTTTTCATATGTCTGTAGGCCATGTGCCTGTCTTCTTCAGAGACGTTTCTCTTCAAGTCCCTTGCCCACCCTGAGATGGCCTCACTTGTTCTTTTCTTGCTAATACATTTGAGTTCTCTGTGGATTCTGGTTACTCAACCTTTGTCAGAGACATAACCTGCAAATATCTTGTCCCATTCTGAGGGCTGTCTGCTTGCTTTACTTACTGTGTTTTTGGCTGTGCAGAAGCTCTTTAGTTTGATCAGATCCCAGTAGTGTATTTTATCTAAGTGAGTTTTAAGTCCAGGCTTTTTAAAAAATTCCATATTTTATTAACTACTTAAAACAAAAATAATAGTAATAATAATAAAGACTAATTCTATTCACTGGAAATGGTTTTCCTTTGCTTTACATCCTACTTAAATAGCTGTGTGTTCTGTAACTACCACGTGCTAGACACTAAGCTGGGTGTTAGAAATGGGAACAAACAAGCAAACCCCCCTGGGCTGTATTTATACATTTCCTGTAATGATGTTTATGTGTCTCACGTCACTGGGCTCACGTTATCTCCTGTGCTGAATCACGTCTTTGGCCTTGCTGTTCTTATTGTTTTGGTGGAAAGAGGAAAGAAAAAAGGTAGAAATCCGTTTTAAATGATTATATCTTCATCATAAGTGTTCTCAAACATTTCCACTCATCATTTGTGCTCCTTTTTTGACTCAATTTACATTTCAAGTGGATCAGATTGCTCTGAAAGGAAGAGGTAAGATTTCTAAGTCACCGTGACCATGACACCGAAGGCACATGACATTCCTACTATGGAGCACTTAGACCCTGGAGGTGGGTCACTCCCAACCACTTGTGTGAACTTCTTATACATGAGGACAATTATGGGGGGGGGGGATTAAAAAGGTATCATCTACCTTTGCGTGGTATGACATCAAACCACATTATTTGGCTAATTTTATCTTTGCAACCACCCTGTAAGGCGAGCAAGGATTTCTATCTTTAAGTGCTTAGTTATGAAGATAGAGGCAGAGAGATCAAGGGATGGAGCAAAGATCTCAGAGCCAAAAAGTGGACTCGATGTGAGTCCAGCCAGGTTTCCTAATTCTAACTCACCATCCGGGGTCTCAAAAACATTCTAATTACAGGACCTTGTCTCTGTATCAAAAATTTCATACAAATGGCTGAGCTTATTACTTTTAAGATATAACAAGAATTCTATATATAGTGAAATTTCAAATTAGACCTTTCTCGTCCCCTAAAAGGTTACTCATTTAGCCCAGGGCTTATGTTGCCTTCTTGTACAATAAGACGTATCTGTGTTGTTTGCCACTGTGTGTGCTATACCCCATCTAGAACCTGCCACAGAGGAGAGATATAGCAAATATTTACTGAAGACATGGATGAAAAACAGATGAATGACAAGAAAATATTTAAATTATTAGCCATATTCACTTTAGCATAAATGCTTCTATTTTTTTCACCAATCTCTTCTCATTTTCAGGTTTTCAAATTGGAGGTAAAAAGAAAGAAACAAAAATCCTGAACTGAGGAATTACTTCCCGGGAAGATCGTGGAGACACTGACATTAGCTGGGTGGGCTATATATTCTTAGAGAGCAAAAAATGTCACAAACAAAACATGCAAAGGACATTGGAAAGTAAGAAAAATCTGAAAAAGAATGCTGTAATTGGGGTACTGAGCATTTGGAAAGTGGTGGAACCACACAAGACGTCAAAGACGTCAAGATTAAAATGGGAACATTGAGAAAGATTTTTGTTCTCCTTTTTTTAGGGGGGAGTATTTTTTTAAGTCTATCTATGTAAAACCTTCTGTTTACCATTAAGAACAAATGTCAAATCTCTCAGAAAAAAAATTATTTCTCTATGTAAGCCCAGATTTTCCTATAGTTTAAGATCATGTATGGATGAGTTTAGAATCAAACAACATTACATAAGGAATCATAAAAGAGCCCAAATAGCTGAAATAACCCTTAGCAAGAACAACAAATCTGGAAACATCACATTACCTGACTTCAAAAAAGATGGAGACTTTGCCTCTTTCATGTTTACATGGATGGAGCTGGAACATATTCTTCTTAGCAAAGTGTCTCAAGAATGGAAGAAAAAGTATCCAATGTACCCAGCCCTACTATGAAACCAATTTAGAGCTTTCTTATGAAAGCTATAACCCAATTACAGCCCAAGAATATGGGGAAAGTGGAGAGGGAGGGGAGGGGGAAGGACGGGTGGAGGGAGAGTAACTGGTGGGACTACACCTCCGGGGCATCTTACAAGCACACATGTGAAATTTACTAAGTGTAGACTATAAATGTCTTAACACAACAACTAAGAAAATGCTATGAAGGCTATGTTAACCAGTTTGATGAAAACATTTCAAATTGTATATAAAACCAGCACATTGTACCCCATGATTACATTAATGTACACAACTATGATTTTAAAAAAAGAAAAAAAAACTATAGATCCAAAACTAACCAGTCTTTGACAAAGCAGACAAGAATATCTACTGTGGAAAGGACACTATTCCTGGAAATAGTACTGGAAAAATTGGGGAGTCATACACAGAAGACTGAAACCCTCTTATCATACACCAAAATTAAATCAAGATGGATTAAAGACTTAAATATGAAATTCTAGAAGAAAACTTAGAAAAATCTCTTGTGGACATTGGCCTGGGCAAAGAATGTATAACTCAGACCTCAAAACAGGGCAGCGCCTATGGCTCAAGGAGTAGGGCACTGGTCCATATACCAGAGGTGGTGGGTTCAAACCCAGCCCCAGCCAAAAACTTAAAAAAAAAAAAAACCTAAAACAAACAAAAAAAAAGACCTCAAAGCAAATGCAACAAAAACAAATATGGGACTTAATTAAAATAAAACATTTCTGCACAGCAAAAGAAATAAACAACAGAATAAATAGATGACCTATAGAATGAGAGAAAATATTCCCAAACTATATATGTGACAAAAGGCTAACATTTAGAATCTACCAAAAACATAAACAAATTGGCACAGGAAAAAAAAAAGGAACTCCATTAAAACATTGGCAAAAGAAACAAACAGACATTTTTCAAAAGAAGATACAAAAAAAAAAAAATGAAAAAAATGTTGAACATTACTAATCATCAGGGAAATGAAAATTAAAAGCACCTTATCCCCGTCAGAATAGTCATTATTAAACAGTCAAAAATAGAGCAGTGCCTATGGCTCAAAGGAGTAGGGCCCAGGCCCCATATGCCGGAGGTGGCCGGTTCAATCCCAGCCCTGGCCAGGAAAAAAAAAAAAAAAGTCAAAACTAGATGCTGGGATAGATGCAGTGAAAAGGGAAGGCTTACACTCTGTTGTTGGGAACGTAAATTAGTACAAACTCGACGAAAAATAGTATAGAGATTACTCAAGAAAATGAAAGTAGACCTACAATTCAATCCCTCAACCCCACTACTGGCTATCTACGCACAGAAAAAGAAGTCATTATATCAAGAACATGTATGTGCTCAAATGTCTATTGCCACTTAATTTGTAATTGCAAAGATGTGGAATCAACCCAAGTGCCCATCAATTCAAAGAAACAAACACAATACAAGAGGCTCCAGTAAAATGCGTGGTCTGGATGCTCGTACCCACCACCATGCCCAGCACTGTTGGGTGATGGACAACAGAAGTGTGAGTTGCTTACACGTTGTCACGACTGTCGATGCTGACCACTATCTTTCCATGTTGAGTGGTGGTTCCATGTTGCCTCCTTTTTTCCCCCCTGAGCCCCATTTTCAACAGCTCAGCCCCCGCAACATAGGAAGAAATAGCAAACATTTGGAGAATCAAAATGTGACTGTGTGCCGGTCACCAAGCCTGGGCAAACACAGTCTGGGAACCAGCTTCCTTAAAATTCCAGACCACCATCCCTCCCTGGGCAGACTGGCCTCTCCGTGATCATTACAGCAGGTGGAGTTCAAACAGCATCGCTTAACCAAGTTCATTTCCAGAGCTCTGCAAGGTCTTGTTTTGATCTTGGACAAGCCTGACAGGGTACTACAAGTGGGAAAATTGTTTTCAAAGACCAATATGAATTTATCAATATGTTTTCGAGGACAAACATGTTTTTGTAGGCAGCAGTTTAAAGGGAGGGGAGGCAAAAGGTCAAGGGTTCACAGGAAAAGAATAACAAGAGGCCAGGAGCAGAATTTGCCATTTTTCCCCCAAATCACCATTTCACACTCTCTGTTGTGTAGGATATGAATTGAATAGTGTCCGCACTGCAGAGCTCTTTTTTAAAATTTTATATTCTCCCCCATAAGTAGATACAAAATTTTAACAAAATGGGGGTTTAATTGTGGTGCATAGCTGAGAGCTTCTGACGCTCTCTGTGGCCAGCCCAGGAGTGTCCAGCACTGTGTGGTGTCGACCAGCCCCTTTTATTCACATTATCTGCCCCTTCTGTTATCTTTCCCCAGGAAACATCACCATTTCCCTCTACTTCCTTCAACCTCAAGGCTTAGCGAATATGCTTAAGGTTTGTGCTCTACGACTGCTTTTCACGGCCACATTTTTGCCCCAAATTAGTCAAATTATTGCTTTCTTAGAAGGAGCCCTCTGCTAGACATGGCGAACTTTCTGAGCTGGACATTCAGGGGAGAAACAGAGGAGCAGGGAAGAGACCCAGGGATGGGGGAGTTCCTCAGGGCAGGCTTGCGATATTCTGCTAGGGCCACACTTGCAATAATGCTGATTTCTTCAATAATTTTCATTGGCTATGGGATACTAATTTTAACATAAATATTAAATAAGGTTAATAAAAATATAACAGTATAAATATATACTTATATCCTCTGATGTTATAATTGCAATATATAATTTACTATAAATACTTTTCTGCTGACTACATTATGTATTTGACTTTTAGCAAAGCAAAAGAATCAATATAATTGTTTGAAGAATTCAAGTTTACTGAACCACAGTGCAGTTAGAATGTTAAAGAATTATGTAGATGCATCTCTCCGTAATAAACTTAACACTGGAAATTGTCATGTCCAAATATTGACCTGAAGAGATAAGCAAGTATTAAAAATACCAGCTTAACGATTGAGCATCAAGCGCCAGCACAATCAAGTCTATCCAGCAGAAAATCGCAGTTAATGTTCTCACTCTTTTATTATTCTACTCAAAGCCCTAAACTCCAAAGAAATAACGTATTTTGTAAAATTCTGAAATATGATAAAATATGAGATATGATTAAAAATTACACGTACTATGTTGGGAAATAATATAAATAAATGGTTTTAATATAAATGAGTTACGGTATATAAATCTGCAGGCCACATGCTAAATTCCTTATATGTTTTATTTTATTTTATTCTCTACATACGTCCTACGATCCTTGTTTTCCCCATGTAGTGACTGAGGAAATTGCATCTGAGAGACACTGATGGATTCACACGCAGCACAACCCACACACCAGAACTCTTACTAATGGATGCAGAAAGCCTGGTGAGGCGGGCAGGTGTGTGTGGCAGCGTGAGTTTGAGGAGGACAGGGAATCAGATGTTTTTTTACTGAGCACTTACTATGTTCCAGGCATCACACATCTCTCTCTCCCCCCATCTCTCCCTCTCCCTCTCTGCCCCCCTCTCCCTCCCTCTTTCTCTCTCTCTCCCCTCTTCTCTTTCCCTCTCCCTCTCTCTCCCCCTTTGCTAACTCCCTCTCTCTCTCCCTCTCTCCCTCCTCTCCCTCTCTCTGCCTCTTCTCTCCCTCCCTCTCTCTCTCCCTCATCTCTCCCTCCCCCTTTCTCTCTCTCTCCCCTCTTCTCTTTCCCTCTCCCTCTCTCTCCCCCTTTGCTAACTCCCTCTCTCTCTCTCCCTCTCTCCCTCTCTCTGCCTCCTCTCTCCCTTCCTCTCTCT
>CAUYTI010112533.1:0-30874 GCA_963575145.1 Galago senegalensis
GAACTTAATTATGAACATCCTCTATGTCATGAAATAGTTTTCTATAGCATAATTTTTTTTATCTCATCACCTGTTCTTGCAAATATAGCATAATTTTTAAGGGTTACATAATGTTTTATATATTTATATTTTTGTAATTTACTGATAAAATCTTTTTAGATTGAGATTTAAGGGTGGTGTAATCCCAGCTACTCAGGAGGCTGCGGCAGAGAATCACTTAAGCCCAAGAGTTGGAGGTTGCTGTGTATAAGCTATGATGCCACAGCACTCCACCAAGGGTGACACAGTAAGACTCTGTATCAAAAAAAAAAAAAAAAAAAAATTACACCGAAAAAAATTTATTGTTTATCTGAAATTCAAACTTAACTAGGTATCTTATTATTTCATTTGCTAAATCTGCCAACATTAAAATATTTTATTATAAAACAGTGATATGGTACAACACAAATATAGTAACACAAAAGAATTAAAAACTCAGAAATAGACTCAACTATATAACAGTAATAGTATTTAGCTGGGCAGTGGTGGCACCTATAATCCCAACCACACAAGAGACTAAGACAGGCAGATTGCTGGAGCCCAGGAATTTGAGGTTGCTGTGAGCTTAGATAATGCCACTGCACTTCAGTCTGGGCTACAGAGCAAGAACCTGTCATAAAGTTAAAAAAAAATAGAATAGAATAGAAAAATGAAATGAAATAAATAAAATTTTAAAAGTGGGGAAAAAATCATCATATATGTATAACAAAGGATAAATATTCTTAATTCCTGAAGAATGAGATGCCACTTTTTTCCTGTCACAGTGGCAAAGATAGTAGAGTTGAGTGTCCCTAATCCAAAAATCAAAATCCAAACTGCTACAAAACCCCAAACCTGGAACTCTTCCAAGCCCAAGCCTCACTGAGCCCCAACATGGCACTCTCAGGAAGCATTCATCACAGCATCTCAGAGCTCAGAGTTTTGGATTAGGCGTTTCCAACCAGCAAGTTTAATGCAACTATTCCTAAATCTGAAAAAATCTGAAGTCCAGAAGACCTTTGGTCCCAGGCATCTCTGATAAGGGATACTTGACCCATATCACCGAGATGCACCAGTGTGAACACCAGGGCCTCACTCACTGATGAAGCATAAATTGACACACCTAGGAAGATATATTTCAGTAATTAAGGGGAAGAAAAGGTATCTTCAGATGAAGAAAAGCCAGTATACTCGTGCTGCCAGCAGACCTGCTGTGAGCAGTGAAGGTAAATGACACTAGAAGGAGCCCAGAAACTTCAGGATGGAGGGAAAAAGTAAGGGGCACCGTCTGGGTGGACACTTGTAAAAACATTTTCATCTTAAGATCTTCAAAACATGTATAACTGTTGAAAGCAAAAGTTACAAAATTGTATGATGAGGTTTTCAGTGTACATAAATATAATACATATGACCACTATCACACGAGGCCAGAGGGGTAAGGTGATTTATAAGGTTTTAAGTTTCTACACTTTACTTGAACAATTAGTATATTAACTTCAAGTAGTCTGCAAATGGTTAAGTATATATTTTGTAATTGCCAGCACCACTACTAGGAAAATAATGCAAAGAGATACAGGCAAAAAGCTAATAAATAAAATAAAATGGAATACTAAAAAATTTCAATAAAATGCTAAACATGAATCCAGCTATAATGATAATGGCAACAAATGTAAAGGGCCTAAACAATGAATTAAAAGATAAAGACTAGTGATTAAATTAAGACTCAATGGTTCTGTCTACAAAATATCCACTGTAAATATAAAAATATAGACAGATTAAAAAGATGGAAAAATACATTATGCAAACACTAAAAACAAAGAACTCTGCAGTGGCTATATTGGTACCAGATAAAGTATCTGGTTGAGGAAAGACCTCAACACCCTTGTCCCGGTGACTGATAGAAGCAGCAGACAAAACCCATCAGGGCAGACGCCTAAGACCTGCCTGAGGGACACAGTGAGCTCATGTTTCCACAGTGCTGGGTGCTTCAACAGCAAGGCACACCCTCTTTCCACGTGAAGCATCTGTCCACCAAGACAGACCATTTTCTGGACCCTAGAATGTACATTAACAAATGTGAAAGAACAGAACTCATACTAATTGTATTTTCTCACCTTACAAAAGTTAAGCTAGTAAT
The DNA here is from genome assembly GCA_963575145.1 of Galago senegalensis. Lineage (NCBI taxonomy): Eukaryota > Metazoa > Chordata > Mammalia > Primates > Galagidae > Galago > Galago senegalensis. The sequence continues at coordinate 2,156 of CAUYTI010112533.1, forward strand.
CAGGAATAGAAGCACACGGGGGCAGACCGCACAGTCAGGGGCACTGAGTCCCTGGAACGCTCATGTTGCTGGTGGTGCTTGGTGCTGGAGGCGTCTTGAAAGTCTGGCAGGTGTCATGTAGGTAACACACATCTTCTCCAAGACCCAGGAAACTCACAACCAGATTTTAGCCCAAGAGAAAACAAAATAAATTCACATAAAAACTGGTACGCAGATGTTTATAGTGACTTCTTCTTAATTGTTAAAAACCAAAATCACTCACATCATTCACCTATTGGGCAATTGAACAAGCTATTGAGTTCTACTCTGAGATAACAAAGGATGGACAGCCAATCCATCCGCCAGGTGGATGGACCTGGGTGTTAGCAGTTAAGTGAGCCAGGCTCAAAATGCCACACAGTCTGACTCCACTGCTGGGACACCCAGAAAGGAGGAAATACAGGCCTGGACCACAGAGCGAGTCAGGCCAGGGTCCGTGTCACACACAGGGGGTGGGGGACCTGGGGACATGACTCGCTGGTAGTGACAGTTCACTAGACTATGGATTTGCCTAAACACATAGAACTGTTCTCAGAAAGTGTAAATTTTATGCAAAATTTTAAAGTAAATTTAAATGTCTTTAAAATTTTGGATAAAATGAAAGGGAATAACTTTTTCTTGTCAGGTCATGTGAAAAGAGGGTTTTTCCCCGTATTTTCTGCCTATGGTCCATCATCAAAGCACAAATCCACATGTTGTTCCATTGAGTCTAGGTAAACTGTGGCAGGAGAAGGACGGGCCAGTCTTCCAGTCCGGGATGGTTTTAACGCACAGTCTAAGCTCCTCTTACAGCCTCTGAGCCCACACAAAACCTCTCTGCAGAGCTTTACGGGAGGCTTGAGTGAGTTTCAGTCATTCCCAGGCCTCCCCAAGGAGGGTAGTTGACAATCAGTGAAATGGCCCAAAAAGAAAGCACTGGAGGGAACATGAGTCTCAGAAATCTGCTAACTGCATCACAAGTTTCTGGGTGAGTGAGAACTGAACACCAAGCCCCGGTACTCTGCCCTGCCTCACAACCTGCCACAGCTCTGAAGAAAAACCAAGCCCTGAAGAAGGACCCCGCGACAGCGTGTGGCCCTGCAGAGGCAGTGGGGCCTGGGTCTGGGCCGTGCTGACTTCCACCCTCAGGCTGCAGGGCCAGGAACACCTGTGCTCAGAGCCTCTGACTAGACCCCCTTATACTTGTTCCCCAGTACCACTGGTGATGATTTTTACCTCCAAATGTTACAGTTTAACTAACTCCTCATGATTGAGACAGTTTTGAAGACCAGAGAGGCCCCTGCCCAGTGACTGCCTGCAACCTGCAGCTAGCTAATGAGACGTTATAATTAATAGCACTTGGGGAAGTGTCCTGTCAGCAGGGCCAGGAGATTGTTTTCCTAATTTGCACGATGGTCCTCATCAAGCTTCTTCTGTTCCATCAAATATATAACTGGTGCTGTCCCTACTCTGATTCTGTTAATTATAAAATTAACGTGGGTCCTAATTCCAAAAACTCAACTCATTTTCTTCATCAGCATTTTCTTGAATGGACACATCAGGTACTGTGATAATAAAAGTGAACAACCCCCTTCTTATTTACTCACCTCCAAATCCACCTTGCCGAAGCATACCATCTCAGCGGGAGGCATCAGCACGCAGGGGCTCAGGACAGTCCCCAGTGGGGGCTCTTCACGTGCTTGCACTGTCTCACCTTCTCTCTCACTGCTCTTTTCATATAATTTTTATTTCCCTGTGCTTAGGATCTGCTTTGTCCCATTATTCTTAGTTGGTGCTAAATGGCCTGTTTTGTACGTGAAGAAAACCACCTTGGCCATCTTGTACAATTAATTACTATATCACCACTTTGCTGGAAAAGAAACAGGTGATGCGTCCTGAGAACAGGACCCTGCAGAGAAAGCCAAGAGCAGCAAGTGAACAGCACAGCGAGGCCACCGCCCTGCCCACTCCTTCACTTCCTTATTTCTGTCAAATGAAAATATCCACAGAAATGGTTTTGAAACTGGCCATCCTCAAATTCACCTTCCTGTCTCTGCCATCCTCTCTGGCCCCCCACATTCCAGGGGGGCAGGATGAGAGGGATGAGTAGGGTGCACGTCCTTCACCCCCACTTCCCAAAGGTAGACGAAACTATCTAAATACAGAATTATCAAAAGGGAAAATGCAAGGTAAGGTACATACACAGTGAACCAAGAATCACTATTCTATCAGTTCTGCAATTGTAAAATTTCCTTTTTTATCAAGTTAGATTTTATGAAGTTATTATGAAGTTATGAAGTTTATGAAGTTTATTTTATGAAGTTATTATGAAGAAAGCTTCTAATAACTTTAACACTGAACCATCATGTGGACAACAGGGTCATGCAGCCTGTGCTGCTGTCACACAGTCTCCTCCACATTTTTTCCATCATAAACTCTGCTATTATCATGATCACCATTTTTAAATAAGGAAACTGAGGCACGAGGAGGCCAAGCCAAGTGTGCAAGGGCGCTGAGCCAGAAAATGGCACAGAGGGATCTAACCAAGAGCCTGGCCTGAGTCTCTGCTCCTCCCCCAGCACCCGTGTCCTGTCTCTCGTCGAATTTCAGGAACAGGTGAGACAACGCCAGGAATTGATTTGCTCTTTACCAGGTGACTGTGGAGCAAGCCCATTTGTTTCACTTAAACCTTAGAAAGAAGCTTAACTGTAGCGTGGTTGTGTTTGTCTTATTTTCAACACCTCTTCATTACAGGATGAGTATTTTGGAGGGTCTCTGGTGGAAGTCTAGCTTTTACTGCCAGTGTCATCTAAATTTCACCACAAATATTGATCGATTCAAGAGTAGCAAAGGAGAATGGTCCCCAGTTTCTGTTACAAAGCCAAATTTAACCTGAGAGTTGTGGGAATATTAATCCCTTTGTGGAACTAAGTGCAAGATTAAGTTCTCATGTTCTGATGTAAATCTGTAATTTGAAGTTGGCTTTGTTGATGACAGGGCTGCTGCAGTACAAAATCAAAGTCTAATATGCCTTTGTGCATGTGTTTTCTGAATGCATTTCAGAGTCCGCTTGTAGCACAGATAAGCTCTGAAATCAGCAATTGTGGATTTTGCCCAGAGGACTCTCTGCCAAGTGCGTGGTTATTTTAACTTGTAAATATCACCACAGTTCACAGAGAATTTTTAGGGCAGTAAAACTACCCTGTATGGCACTATTTAGGTGCATACATGTCATGATTTTGAGGTGGAAAACTCAGTAAGTGATGTGCAGGACGAGAAAAAAATTTCTCTAGACTAAGATTAGGACATAAAAGAATAGACTTTATTTTTATTTATTTATTTATTCATTTTTGAGACAGAGTCTCACTATGTCGCCCTGGTAGAGTGCAGTGGCTTCACAGCTCACAGAAACCTCAAATTCTTGGGCTTAAGCAATTCTCTTGCCCCAGCCTCCCAAGTAGCTGGGGCTATAAATTCTACGGACTTTATACCCCTACACGGGGCCCTTTAGATGAGAGCTCACCACTCCTTCTACAACACTGCCCACTACAACACCTGGCTATATATATGTATATATTATTTTGTTGGTTGTAGTTGTCATTGTTGTTTGGCAGGCCCGGGCTGGATTCAAACCCTGCCACCTCTGGTGTATGTGACTGGCACCCTAGCCACTGAGCTACAGGCACAGAGCCAAGAATAGATTTTATTTTATCTTAGAAAGAGAGAGGGAGTGAGAGAGGGGAGGCGAGTGGGAAAACAGAAAAGAGAGCAGGGAGGGGGCTGGCATCCCAAAGAGAGAAAGGATGGGTACCCTCAGTTGAGGTCAAGCAGTTAGCACAATGTAAGGAAGGAAAAAAAAGTAATTGTAGCCAAATTTATAAGGTATGTGGATGTGAACGTCATATCCATTTTTTCTCCAGCAAGGTTGAAGACAGACCTTTGCACCCATTATCTGTCTAGAAGATTTTCAGGAATCATTTGAGGCTATTGGAACAAATTCTAGTTTTTTAAATTTCCGATCAATATGAGGGTACAGATGATTAATTGTTTGCTTTTGTAAGATGGAGTCCAAGTTGTAGTGGAGCCATTCACCCAGGGGTGTGCCGTATACCCCTACACGGGGCCCTTTAGATGAGAGCTCACCACTCCTCCTCCCAGCTCCTCTCTCTTTCTATTTGAATTTGTTTTTCTCTCCTGTGGGCTGTGTCGGGGTGCAGTTGTTTATCTGCTGGTTTCATATTAGTATCAAATACGTTAGATACTTGCTTTTCCATTCTTGGGATACTTTACATAGGAGAGTGTTCTCTAAATCCATCCAGATAAGTACAAAAGATGTGAAGTCCCCATCTTTTTATGGCTAAATAGTATTCCGTGGTACACATATACCACAATTTGTTAATCCATTAATGGGTTGATGGGCATTTAGGTTGTTTCTGCATCTTGGTGACTCTGAATTGACAATAAACACTCTAAATGTCCTTATAGTAAAATGATTTTTTTTTCCTTCTGGGTAGATGCCTAGTAATGAGATTGCAGTATCAGATGAAAGGTCTACTTTTAGTTCTTTAAGGGTTCTCCATACTTCTTTCCATAGAGGCTGTACTAGTTTGTATTCTGGGAACAAATACTGAAAGGCAGATTCAGTCAATAGGCCTAGTGACTATAAAGAAAATTCATGTATCCTTTTGGTCTGCTGGGCCCTTCAGTGGCTTGCAAAATCAGAAACCCACACGGTGCCCAACAAGAGAATTTACAGGATTGATCTGAAACTGTTACTAACAAAACTGCAGGATTAGGTATTTGCCTATCAATTTTGTAATTTTTTGCAAGGCCAATACTTTCAGTGATATGTTTACCCAAACCCACAGAGTGCAGAGCAGCAGAAGGGAGCCGGGTGCAGGCTGGGCCTGGGTGATGATGGCCAGTCAATGAGTCAGCTGTAGCAATGCACCCCTACAGCGAGGGAGGCTGAGCACGTGTGGGGCACAGAGGACAAATGGGAACTCTCTACCTTCCTCTCAATTTTGCTGTGAATGTAAAACTGCTGTGCAGAACAAAGTCTTAGTTTTTAAATGCCTCTCTTGAGGCAGTCTGCTTCTCCTAAATAGCTCAGATTGCTGTAAACTGCTTTGCTTAACTGAACTGAAATCTGCCTCACTGAAGATTTATTCTACTTTCAGGTGAGAATACTTTCTGGGTAAAAGCTATAGGGACCCAATTTCAGCCTATCATAATGGCTTCCTAGTGAGCCAGACGTTTTGGCGGTAGTAAATTGCCTATCAACACAATCATTGTGTGAATCCAGGGTGTACTGTGTGGCCGGCACTGCTTAGCTTCTACCTATAATAATCTTTTTTCACGAGAGCGCCTTAGTAAGGTGCTGCTGTCAGCCCATCACGGAGTAGGTGTGTGCAAACATTCTTGCCTCTGTGACTCTTGTACCAGGACCATCCCTTTCCCTTTTCTCAGTCCCCCAAGCAGCCTCTGATGTTTGTTCCATCTCCAGGAAGGTTGCCGTGTAAACAGCGCAATTCAGGAGGCAGGGAAGCCAGGATTTGAATGTTGCCCTCACCACACTGACCAGCTTCAGAAACTTAAGGGTGTTCTCTGTGCCTTGGTTTCCCCTCCATAAATGAAACACTAAAATGTAAAGCAGCTGACACAGTGACACAATGAATGTCACTCATCGTCTCTGGTCCCTTCCTCGGAAGGACGGAATCTCTGGGTAATGAACGTGAACGATCCTGTTCACCGCTGGACGCGCTCCTCTGAGTCATACCTGACATTACCATGTAGCTGTCCTGGCAGCCAACTGCCCCTGCAGTGACTGCAGTGAGCCCAGGCCTGGGCTGTGCACAGGGGGCAGCGGACCCTGCTGAGGGGAAGGCAGCACACGAGACCTCAGCAGAGCAGCCACACTCTCCTCCCTGCCCCCAACTCCTCCTTGCTGGACAGGCCTTCCTAGGCCTGACACTCCCTCAGTTTAATGTGACCCAGCGCAGATGCTTCCTTGGCTGCTCCCCTCGCCCTCTGCACAGACCCTGCCCTCAGAGCCCTTCCTGAGCCTGCTATATTGGGGCCAGGGCACAAGTGACCTCCACCCTCCACACTCTGCTTACTGGGGACTCTGTGGCAAGCTCACCGCCATCAGGACCTGCATGTTCAAAGGTGACTTTGAGTGCTGGGCCCGACAGCTGTGCTGCGCCGGGGCAGTGCAGGTCTGGGAAGTGCGGGCCCCAGGTGGTGCAGGCCTAGGCCATGCAGGCCCTGGGTGGCGGCTGGGCCTGGCGGCGTCCCCACCCCACCCCACCCTACCCGATCTCCCAGTCGCCCAGGTCAACTGGAGCCAGAGCGCCCCCTAATGGCAGGCACCAGCGTCTTCTCCTTCAGCCTGGGCGGTGGCCTGGCTGCCCAGCTGGGGACCCCCGGACTCGTATGTCAGTCAGCTCAGACAAGTGGCTGTCAGGGCGTCTGTACATTACAATCAACTCTGAAGAACTCACCTATGCTTGCCCCACTCTGAGAGATTCTGGCTTAATTTGAATTAGACTGGTCCTGGTTTTATTTTAAAAATCTCAGGTGAATCTAATGTATAGGTTGGGTTCAGAACTGATTTGGGAAGTCTGAAAGACTATACACCAAAATATTTAGTGCTGGATCAGTAAGAGAGGTAGAATTAGACATGAATTCTATTTTCTTTTTTATTGTTGTTTTGTTTACTGTGCTTTCTAATTATTAAAAGCATGCAACTATTTAAATTGCATATCAAAAACTTTCTTTCAAAATAATCCTCAAGTTAAATTACGCATGAAATTGACTTTGTATGTATGATTTTATGAAATTCATATCCTCACTTTGAAATAAATTGGAGGTGAATTGTGGAAATACTAACAAATGATAGTTCTCTTAAAATAAATGGGATTAATGCAAACAACACATAACTCCAAATTTGGGAGCTGTAACACATTGTCATGATCTGAAGAGTTATTTCAGAGCCCTCCTTATCCAGTAATAGCTCCATCGGGGTCAGAACTGCTGGTCTCAACACTTTTTGCTCCAAGTCAGCACAGTGACCTTTGTTCTTACATATATCTGGGCAGCTCCCCTCATCCAGGTGGGCTCTTGCTATGCCGGGCCCTCCTGCTCACCTGCAGGTTTGCAGCCAGAGTGGGGCTGGCAGTTGCATATATCTGTTCTTACATATATCTACCTGTTTCCGGTGGCTTCACTTGCCTCACTCAGATTGGGACATAAACCTGCCACCTTGAGTACTACAGTTCTCTAGAGTACCCTGCCAGGGAGAATGCTCTTTGGTGAGATATATGCTGAATATTTAGGTATATTTTATATAAAATGGTAACTAATGGTTTCTTAATAAACTACAAAATGCTTCTCACCTGTTCTCCTTCCCATTGGGTAACTCCTTGATTAAAAGTGGCATCATCACTTATTATCTGATACTAACATGTTTGTTCAATCCTCACAGCAAAGAAGTGTCTTTCCAAAATGCTGATGGTACCAAAGTTGAGAAGTACTAACTTACACAAATATGGCATCATTCATATTTTCTCAGTGCTACTTTGCTTACTTGTAAAATGAGAATAAAAATACCTTCATGGTGTTTACTGACCCTTTAAAATATAAATGATTTACTTGAAATCCCCTACTTGGTCAGCAGTAACGTGAATGTCGGAGCTGAACTTGGAGGTGCAGCAACTTTTCTACTTCACTGCAGCCCTGGCCCTCATCTGGTCCCTACTTGCTCTTCTTAGACGTGGTGCTCCCTCCTCAGCCTCCTGTCTTGGGCCGGCTCCTTACCTTACCCAACCTCAACACTGTCCTCTCTCCTGTTGTCAGTTGGCCTTTCCTGTCCCCATCTCTGTGTCAGGCACAAGGCCTAATGTTAGAACCTGAAATTTCTTCATTCATTGCTGAGTGTACACAATAGAATAGTATTACCAATATGATTTGTTTTTTAAGAATAACTTTTCTTATTGTTTGCTTAATATAGGTGCTCAGAGTGTAAACTTAGGGGAAAAACAAGATAGCAGTTGAGGAAATTTAAAACAAACTATAAAGCTAGAAATAGCTCTGCCATCATTTTTAGTCTTTTCTCTATGCAAATATATTTTTCTTCCATTAAAAGGCATTATGATGTCAACAATAATCTATATTTTTTCATGTAATAATATATTGTGTGGAGAAGCAAGACTCCAATGTACTCAATTCTGATATGAGTACAAATTATGCTAGTACATGGTAGGGGTAGGGGAATGGGGGAGGGAAGAGAGGGTAGGAGACAGGAGGGTTGGGGGAGTCATGATGTGTGACACACCTCTTGGGGGCATGACACAATTTTAAGAGGGACTTTGCCTAACAAATGCAAGCAGTTTAACTTGGTTCTTTGTACCCTCAATGATGCCTCCAAAATTAAAAAAATACATATACACTGGGGACCTCTTTCTATGTGGCTGGGTATTCTCTAGAACCATTTTTAACGATGCCATAGTGACCCATTTCATGGGTATGTTAGAATTTCTTTAACCAACCCCATATTGTTGTTTAGTTAGGTGTTTTCCAATTTTTAGCTTTATAAACATATCCTCTCAAATATTCTTAATAGAAATCCACTGAGTATTCTTATCATGTTCTTCCCTAGAAGTAGAATACAAAAATGTCAGGGCACTAACAGTGTCCAACTGAGGGAGAATTTTACTGCAAAGTGGTAAATCTTTTGAAAGGTGGGGGCTGCTCCTGTCACCCAGGTGGGCTCTTGCTATGCCGGGCCCTCCTGCTCACCTGCAGGGTTGCAGCCAGAGTGGGGCTGGCAGTTGCTGGTGACTGCATAGCGTTTCCACCACTACTATGAACCAGCTTTTGAATAATACTAAAATTCGCTTCCACCAATGTTTAGCAAATGCCACATAGTATTAAACACAATCGGAAACTATAAAAATAAACTACCTACCTTGAAAATGTTTGCGATTTAGTATGCATACATTATTTTGAAATACAAATATTACTAGTTCAATAGTAAAATTTAAAAGTGCTGGGGAAAGAAGAATTTTTCTGAGGAATGTGTTTGGAGAAATTTTTATAAAAGAATAATATTTAATCTGGGCTTTGAGGATGGGCAAGGTTAGATATTGATTGGCAGTAGGTAAAAAAAAAAAAAGGTATTTACATGTGGATATCCAATTCTCCCAGCACCATTTACTGAACAAGGATTCTTTCCCCCAGTGTATGTTCTTGTTTGGTTTATCAAAGATTAGGTGACTCTAAGATGTTATTTTCATTTCCTGGTTTTCTATTCTATTCCAAACGTCTAAGACTCTATTTTTGCACCAGTACCATGCTGTTTTGAACTAAAGTCTGGTATGCTGATGCACCAGCTTTGTTTTTATTACTAAAAAAACTGCCTTAGCTATACAGGATTTTATCTGGTTCCATACAAAACGAAGAATTATTTCCAAGTCTTGAAAGTACAATGTTGGTATTTTAATAGGGATGGCATTGAATCTGTAGATTGCTTTGGGAAGTATAGACATTTTAACAGTGTTGATTCTTCCCAGCCATGAGCATGGTACGTTCTTCCATTTGTGAATATCCTCTGCTATTTCTTTTCTTAGGGTTTCATAATTTTCTTTATAGAGGTCCTTCCCCTCTTTTGTTAGGTATATTCCTAGGTATTTCAAATTGATTCAAGATGGATAAAAGACCTAAATTTAAGGCACAGAATAATAAAAATCCTCAAAGAAAGCACAGGAAAAATACTTGAAGATATTGGCTGGGGAAAAGACTTTACAAAGAAGACTTCCATGGTAATTGCAAAAACAACAAAAATAAACAAATGAGACTTAATTAAACTGAAAGCCTTTTGTACAGCTAAAGAGATAACCAAAGCAAATAGACAACCTACACAGTGTAAACGGATATTTGCATATTTTGAATCAGACATAAGCTTGATAAATAGGATCTATAGAGAACTCAAATTAATCCACATGAAAACAGCCAACAATCCCATATATCAATGGGCAAGAGAGATGAATAGAACCTTCTCTAAAGAAAACAGATAAATGGCTAGCAAATATATGAAAAAATGCTCATCATCCCTAATTATTAGAGAAATGCAAATCAAAACCACCCTGAGTATCATCTAACCCCAGTGAGAATGGCTCACATCACAAAACCTCAAAACTGTGCAGGTGCTGGTGTGGATGTGGAGAGAAGGGAACACTTTTACACTGCTGGTGGGACTGCAAAGTAATACAACCTTTTTGGAAGGAAGTATGGGGAACTCTCAAAGAACTCAATCTAGATTTCCCATTTGATCCTGCAATCCCATTACTGGGCATCTACCCAAATGGAAAAAATCCTTTTACTATAAGAATACTTGCACTAGACTGTTTATGGCAGCTCAATTTACAATTTCCAAAATGTGGAAACACCCTAAATGCCCACCAACCCAGGAATGGATTAACAAGCTGTGGTATATATATACCATGGAGTACTATTCAGCCATTAAAAAAGATGGAGACTTTACAGCCTTTGTATTAACCTAGATGGAAGTGGAACACATTATTCTTTTTTTTTTTGGCCAGGGCTGGGTTTGAACCCACCACCTCTGGCATATAGGGCCAGCGTCCTACCCTTTTGAGCCACAGGCACCACCCTGAACACATTATTCTTAGTAAAGCATCACAAGAATGGAGAAGCAAGAATCCTATATACTCAATTTTGATATGAGAACAATTAATGACATGGTACACGGTGGGTGGTGGGGGAAGGGGAGAGCAGAGAGAGGTAAGGAGGGAGGGGGGTCTTAGTGTGTGACACACCTTTTGGGGGTGAGACACAATTATAAAAGGGACCTTATACCCTCAGTGAATCCCCAACAATTAAAAAAAAAAAAAGAAAGGGTGTTGGAGGTGCAGAGATATACAAAGAAAAACACTCAAGGGCAAGAAAGTGTATGACACTTACTTAAAAAAAAAAAAGACGGCACCCAATATTTCTTGAGTAGATTTAATGCCAGGCAATAATAGTAGATACACTGGGAAAGTAAATTGGTAACAAACCTCAAGCACTTTGCTAGGGAGTAGAAACTGTTTGTATGGAAATAAAGGGCTGAAAGAGAGGAGAGAGTTGCCTCAGACACGTCACCGTCTCTAACATGGGTCACGGGGCATCTGGTGCAGGGAATTATCACAGAAGCCCTTCTGTGAGAAGAAAATAAAAGACTGAGAATGGGAACCTCAGGAGAGAAGCAAACTGAGACAGGAAATGTACAGCTGGGACTTCAAACTGTGTAAATATACTAATGCAAGCAGGAGTGAAAACTGACGGGTTTAGAAAGCTTGAGTTGTATAGTCTGGGTTATCTCTGCTCAAATTCTACCTGAGTAAATATGTAATTGTCAACATATACTTTGTCTATATTCAAAATATTCCATAGTAACAAAAGAAAAAGAAAAAAAATGCATAACACTTTCACATTATTTAGCTTTATTTAAAAACATTAGCACCACCTGGTGACAGAAATGCAGATTGACAACAACATTCCTAAATTCTTTTTTTTCTGCCAATTTTTTATTTTGAACAGATTTCAAACATACAAAATGGCTGAAAGCGACAGCGCCTGTAGCTCAGCAGCTAGGGCACCAGCCGCATACACCTGAGGTGGCAGGTTTGAACCCAACCCAGGCCTGCCGAACAACAGTGACAACTACAACCAAAAAAAGTGGGCCTTGTGGTGGACACCTGCAGTTCCAGCTACTTGGGAGGCTGAGGCAAGAGAATAGCTTAAGCCCAAGAGTTTGAGGCTGCTGTGAGCTATGATGCCAAGGTACTCTACCCAGGGTGACAGCTTGAGACTCTGTCTCAAAAAAAAAAGAAAGAAAATGGTTGAAAGAATACTATAAAAATACACTTACACCCTCATCTGTATCTTCCAATTGTTAAAGTTTTGCCACACTGGCTTTAGCTCTAGCTCTTTCTCTCTGTACAAGTGTACATGCTGAACCACTTGAAAGTAAATTACAGATGTGAAAATAATTCCAAATGTTCAGCATGAACTTCCTACCAGGATATCCTCTGCAAAATCACAACAGCATATCCTTACCTGAAAAATTAACGATAATTTCATATCATTATCTATATGCTATCCATACTCAAATTTCCTAAGTTCTTAGAAACTAAGTTCCTAAGTTTTTAAATCAAAAATGTCCAAATGAGTCTTCAAAGAGAAAGTGAAATGAGTGTATTTTCACTGTGAAGTTGTTTGAGTCCTTGTATGTTCAGGGTATTAATTCCTTGTCAGATGAACAGTTAGCAAGTCTTTTCTCCCATGCTGTGGGTTTCTCTTCACTCTGTTAATTGTTTCTTTGTTGTGTAGCTTTTCAGTTTGATGTATTCCCTTATGTCTATTTTTGCTTTTGGTGCCTGTGTTTTTGAGGTCATCTCCATAAGTCCCAAAGTGTTCCTCTAGCAGTTTCAGTTTGAAGACTCACATGTAAAGTCTTTAGTCCACCTTGACTTAATTTTTGTATACAATTAGAGATACGGATTTAATTTCATTTTTCTTCATTTGAATATCCAATATTCCCAGCACCATTTATTGAAGAAACTGTCCCTTCCCCAATGAATGTTCTGGAGGTGTTTATCAAAACACAGTTGGCTGTAAATGCATGGGTCTGTCTCTGGGTTCTCTGTTCTGTTCCACTCTTTTTATCCAGTGACATGCTGTTGTAGCTACTGTAACTTTGTAGTATATTTTGAAGTGCAATACAACACCTCAGCTTTGTGTTTTTTGGTCCAGATTGCTTTGGCTATGTCGGGTCCTCTGTAATTCCATACAAGCTTGAGATTATGTTTTCTATTTTTGTGAAAAATGTTATTGGTATTTTGATAGGGATTGCATTAAATGTATAGATCAGGTTTAGTAGTATGGTAATTCTCACAATATTAATTCTTCCAACCCACAAACATGAAATGTATTTCCATCTTTTCTGAATGTGCCTTGTAGAGCTCTTTCACTTCCTTGGTGAGATTTGTAAGAGTGTGTGTCTAAGTGTGTGGCTAATGTAAATGGGATTATTTTATTTTTCTGCTAGCTCGTTGTTGGGTATGGAAATAATACTAATTTCTGTATGTCAATTTTGTGTTGTTTATTTTTTTAGACAGTCTCACTATGTCACCCTGGATAGAGTGCTATGGCATCTGTTACAGCTCACAGCAACCTCAGATTCCTGGGCTCAAGTGATCCTCTTGCCTCAGCCTCCTGCATAGCTGAGGCTATAGGCTTGCACTACCATATCTGGCTAATTTTTACTTTTTTGTAGAGATAGGCCCTTGATATCTTGCTAACTCCTGGCCTCAAGTGATTCTCCTACCTAGGCACCCCAAAGTGCTAGGATTACAGCTGTGAGCCACTGCACCCAGGCTGTTTTGTACAGCCTATTTCTTTCGTACTCTCTTCCTTTGTGGTTTAACATCTTTCAGTAGTGGTATGGTTTGAATCCTGCTTACATATGTTTTGTGCATCTATTATACATTTGTGCTTTGTAGTTATCACAAGGCTTATGGAAAATATCTCATCTTTATAATAGGCTATCTCAAGATGATAAAGACTTGCCTTGGATAGCATACCACAACTCTCTTTGACCCACCTCCTCTGCATTTCATATTTATTATATCAAAATTTACATAATTATGTAATTTATATCCTGAAATGTTTTAATAGTTTTGTCTTTTAACCACTGTACTGAAGATGAAATTGCTTTATACACCACCATCAGTCCAGAGTATTTTGAAAAAGATCCTCTATTACTCACACTTTTGAAGTGTGTGCTCTTGTGTCTCATGTTATTAGTGACCTTTTGATACAACTTAAGTAAATCTAATAATCCCTGTAAGGCAGGCCTCATATTTATGAACTCCCTTAGCTTTTGTCTGTGAAGGGAAGTTTTCATTTCTCCCTCATTTATGAAGGATGGTTTTGCTAGGGAAAGCATTCTTGGCTGGCAATATTTTTTCCCACAATACTTTGTCTATAATATTCCACTCTTTCTTGGCCTACAATTTTTCTGCTGAGAAATCCACTGACAGTCACTCTGGAACTTCCTTGTCTGTGAGAGATTTCTTCTATCATACTGTTCTCATTATTTGCTTTGCATTTGGTTTTTGATGATTTGATTATGTGCCCAGTGAACTTCTCTTTGGGCTGAATTTGATAAGATTGCTACATTCCTATAGCTGTATGTGGGTACCTTTCCCAAGATTTAAATTTTGGGAAATTTTCAGCCATTATTTCTTTAAATATACTTTCTGGTCTCTTTCTTCTCACTTCTTCTAGAATTTCTATTCAAAAAATTAGGTCTCGGCCAGGCACAGTGGCTCATGCCTGTAATCCCAGCACTCTAGGAAGCCGAGGCCAGTGCACTACCTGAGCTGAGGAGTTCAAATTCAGCCTGAACAAGAACGAGACCCTGTCTCTACTAAAAATAAAAAACTAGCTGAGTGTTGTGGCAGGGACCTGTAGTCCCAGCTACTCAAGAGGCCAAGGGAGGAGGATCACTTGAGCCCAGGAGTTTGAGGTTGCTGTGAGCTGTCAGGCCAAACTCTACCCAAGGCAATGAAGTTAGACTCAGTCTGAAAAAACAAAAAAAGAAAAGAAACCAAACAAACAAAGAATCGGGTCTCATGATGATGTCTCATAATTCCCACAGACTTTCTTCATTTATTTTTCTTTTTATTCTTCTGACTGGATAATGCCAAATGTTCTGACTTCAAGCTCATTGATTCTTCTGGTTGATAGAGCCTGATGTTGAAGCTTTTTACTTCATTTTTCAATTTAGTTATTGTATATTTCACCTCTAAGATTTGTATTTGGCTTTGTTGTTGTTTCTACTTGCCAAATTTCTTATTTTGTTAATGTATTGTTTTCCAAATTATATTTTACTTTTTATGTGTATGTTATTACTAAACTTCTTTAAGAACCTTATTCTGAATCCTTTGTAATTTCATAATATTTTGTATCTTTGCTTTTATTTTTTTAAATCTTACTCAAAATATTAAATAATACAATTTTAGATATGAAAAAAATTACTGCAAAAAAACAGTTCAGACATATTTCTACCGTGCTTCCTCTCCTTATTAGGGAAGTACACTGTGCACCTGAGAGACAGGATGGACAGCCTTCTCATCCCATCTCTAAACAAAGCACAAGCCCATTGGCT
The DNA here is from genome assembly GCA_963575145.1 of Galago senegalensis. Classification (NCBI taxonomy): domain Eukaryota; kingdom Metazoa; phylum Chordata; class Mammalia; order Primates; family Galagidae; genus Galago; species Galago senegalensis. The sequence continues at coordinate 17,409 of CAUYTI010112533.1, forward strand.
CGCCTGGGCCTTGATTAACGTATATTAGGGGTTATGTTTTCTAAAAAGTTATAGTGACACTTGTAAGTCAACCATGGTTCAAATCACATATTTACACATTAATCAATTCTTTATGATAGAAATACAGACAAAAATAAAGTAAATAATTTCCAGTTCTGTCAAAAAAAAGAGAGAGAGAAAATAAAACAAGTATGGGGAAGAAAAGGTCATTGTTCACCTATATCTTTATGTATACAAACAACTTCATTCAGGTATAAGTTTAATATGAAAGGCCTACATACAGGCTTGGCGCCTGTGGCTTAAGCGGCTAAGGTGCCAGCTACATACACCTAAGGTGGCGGGTTCGAATCCCCAACCTGGGCCCCAAACAACAATGATGGCTGCAACCAAAAAAATGGCCAGGCGTTGCGGCGGATGCCTGTAGTCCCAGCTACTTGGGAGGCTGAGGCAGGAGACTCGCTTGAGCCCAGGAGTTGGAGGTTGCTGTAAGCTATGATGCCATGGCACTCTACCCAGGGGGATAGCTTGAGGCTCTGTCTCAAAAAAAAAAAAAAAAAAGAAAGGCCTACATACAATATTATTTAAGTGATAGTGTCCCCTAAGATTTATTCAAACTTACTATAAAATAATAAAGTGAACAAATGTGATATAATTTTAAACTCTGCCGGTTGCTTGAAACGTTGGAGGAACCCAGGCTACCATCAATTGCTAACTAAAAGTAACTCTACATGTATTTAATATTTTACCACTAAATTTATTTTAATATTCTACCTCTAAATTTATTTCAGTAATTGAAACCAAAAAATGGTATCTCTTAACATTTTATCTATGTCCAAAGCAAACTGCAGTCTCTACTGCCAAAATTTCTAGACTCATGTAATGGATTACCAAAAATTGTGGTCAGATTAAGCAATATCATTATCTTAATTATGTTTAAAGTATCTAAAACAGTTTTATTGGAAGAAAAAATATGAAATGTGAAATATTATCAACACATTTCCTTGTACATTATAGTCTGGGACCACAGAGAACTATGTGCTTAAAAAAATAGTATTTGGATGGCAGAGGGTGAATCTGAGTCAGCAATAACCAGGTATGTTAGAATTTAGTTACAAGTTTGGGATCTTTTAAAAGTAGCATCACTAAATTACAGAAGTAGTATAATAAACTAAAACAATAAAAACTAACAGTGTAAATATAAGATGTTTAACTCGTATTTTGGACACTTGATTCAATTCAGCTCTAAAAGTATAGATAAAGTATATACTCCTTGTAACACTGAATTTCAAAAGCACCAAGGCAAAAGAGTACCAATTGCCTATGGTACTTAGATAAGACATGCACAATATCTTATAAAAAGTCAAGCAAATAAAATTACATAATAAGCGAACTCAAATCATAGTGCTTTAAAAAATGTAATCATTGGTGATCTTCAAAGGCACTGCCTCATTAGCATTCCGGTCTAGACCTGATACTCCACTGTTTTAGAACACGGGCCATCACGCCATTTTCTGCTTTGAACCAAAAGGAAAATCTTCCTTTTGTTGTGGTATGTAACATAAACAACAGCTACACAGAAAGCAAAAATAATAAGATGAAAAAAGAAATGGCTATCTTCCGCTTCCATATTTGAAGATAGGCTCTTGAAAGGTTTCACTGGCTGTTCAGTTTCCACGTGACCCACCGTTTTCTTCCAAGGCGTCGTCAGACTCATCGTCCTTGTGGCCAGTGGTCCAGCCATAGTCTGTTTCTCCATAATCTCCGTTGTCCAGCGTCCTTGGCTTTGGACAGAGAACTGTTCAGCGTGAGAAGACCCTCCTCCTGTGTGCCAGGATCTTCGTTATCGGCTTCCTCTTGAAACAGAGAAGTCAGTGAGGGAGGAGGGGCCCCAGACGCTCGCCTGCTTTTCTCTGTAGTAGTTGTGGGAGGAAACGTGGTACTGATTTGGGATATGGATGGTTTCGTTTGATTTTCATGTGTTAAAGCATTCACGTTCAGGGTAGAAACGCTTGAGCTGAGTATAGTTTGGTTTGACTTCAGTGCTACCAGTGGAGATGGTGGCGGACACAAGCAGGAGCGCCAGGACGAGTGGCTGTGCCAGCCCCGCAGGAACCTGGATATCCGATTTGGGCAGCAGCTTCGCTGGCACAGCGCCCCTCACCCTTCCCAGGACTTCAGCAGCCATAACGGACTGAGCCTAGAGCCTGCGCTGTCTCCGGGTCTACGTCATGATGTTCCAGTCTCCATTTCTTTGGGGCCCATTTTTGGAGCTTGTTAATTTCTTTGGGATGTCTCACGATTTTAATTTATCCTGTGTCCCTGCACTGGTATCTGTGCATTTGAGGAAACAGGCTATTCTGGGTTTTGCTAGGCTTCTTTGGCAACGATAAACCCCAATACTTAGTCTACCCTATGATTCTGGATGGGCCAATTAGCAAAGATCTTGGGCAGCAAAGCATGCCTTCAAGTTCTCTAGATGGCTGGGCTACTGTTTTTGTTCAGAGTTCAAATGGGAATACTGGCCAGGCCCTGCTGTCCAGCAAGACCACTGGCTGAGCCCTGTAACCAGGCAGAGCTACTGGCTGGGGAATGCATTCATCTCTGATGAAGTCAGAACACGTGGTGTATTCCTTGACCATGTGGTACTGCTATTTATGTTGTGTAACTATACAGGGTTGTAGGCTGGGCCCTGAAGTTGGGCAAAGTTGTTGTCTGGGACTAATGGGACCAGCTTCCCTGCTCAGAAGTGCACAGTTGAGGTATGCCTCCCTGCCTGAGCCAGGTCTTGAGGTAAACTTTGACACTGAAATGAGCACTATCCAAACTCTCAGATGTAGAACTAGTCCCTCCACATTTCTTAAATGCACTGTGGTAGGCAGTGTCTTGGGATGGGGCCCAGCTGAATGCAGGAGTGGCAGAACTTGTCTCTGCTATTTGCCAAATTGTACTGTGGTGGGCATCTCTCTCCCTGGACAAAGCTTTGGGTCAAGGTTGGAGGCTGGGCCTTGAGACTAGCTGCCTAGAGATGCAAGCTGGGAGGGCTGGGCACAGCAGTCCAAGCCTATAATCCTAGCATTTGGGGAGGCCAATGTGAGAGGATCACTTGAACAAGGAATTCAAGAGATTCAAGCTGGGTAGAACTTCTCACCACTTCTGAGAGTGACCAGCTCAGCTTTGTGGCTTGACTATGCTGTTGGCTGGTATCTTTGACAGAGCTGCCACCAAGATCTGCATGCTGGTCACTGTAAGCTCTCCCTCCTTGCCTGTCCCTGCCAGACCTCAGGTGATCCAGTATGGCATTCCTCCCCATGTTCCCTAAGACTGGAGGGGCCACCTGGGAAGAATCGCAGAATGCTGTGATGCTGTATATTCATTCACACTTGGTTCTCTTTTCCCACTGTGAACTCTGGGTCATGGATAATCCTGTGTGGTGCTGTGCTGACTTGGAGGGAGGGGCAATGCAGTCAGAGTGAGACCATTTCCCTTACCATTTGAATATGTTCTCTATTTTGTTCTGTGGTCCACGGAGGTGTCTCAGGCTTATTCCCAAGTTTGGGGTTTTCACGAAGGTGTTCTTATCTGTGAATAGTTGTTAGTTCAACTTTTTGTGAAAGTGAAGGGTAGGACCTCTCATTCTGCCATCCTGCTGATGTCACTCCAGATGTTTTTGCATTATTTTCTCTTTGTATTACTATACTATTTTTCTTAATATCTTTTGACGATTAAATGAAGATAAGAGAGTAGAACGATGATTACCAGAGACTGGGAAGGGTTAGTGGGGAGTGGAGATAAGGAAGGGATGGTTCATAAATGCAAAACTACAGTTAGATAGAATGAATCTAAGTAGTTGGTAGCACAATAGGGTGACTATAGTTAACAATTTATCATATAATTTAAAATAACTAGAAGAGTGGAACTGAAACATTTCTAGTACAAAGAAACAATAAATGCTTGAAGTAATGGATACCCCAATTACTCTTATTTGATCATTACACATTATACACCTGTATCAAAACACCACATGTTCTATAAAATATGTGCAACTTTTAGGTGTTCATACTTAAAACTTAAAATGCTAAAACATTAAAAATTAAAATTTTAATTGTGATCAAGTCAAATCTATTCATATTTATACTTGCCCTTCTGGTTCTATATCTAGGAAAAGATTGCCCAACTAAAGTCATGAAGATTTACTACCACATTCAATTTTTAAATATTCAACAAACCTTGCCTTTCTGAGAAGTCTTCTTGACTGCTTGATCATGACGTATTACCCCTTTATGTATTAGTGGATTTAATTTGTTTTTGTTGTTGTTTGGTATTTTTTGGTTTTTTGGAGACAGAGTCTCAGGTTGTCGCCCTTGGTAGTACCCTGGTGTCATAGCTCACAGCAACCTCCAACTCTTGGGCTCAAGGGATCCTCTTGCCTTGGTTGTTGTTTTTGTTTGTTTTTTCTATTTTTAGAAGAGACCTGGGTCTCAGTTTTGCTCAGGATGGTCTCAAACACATGAGCTCAAGCAATCCACCCGCCTCGGCCTCCCAGAGTGCTAGGATTACAGGCGTGCGTGAGCCACCAGGCTTAGCCAATTAATGTTTTCAATACCAAGATTTGACATTGTATATTTTCTCTATTTTTAAAATATCTCCTTAATTTCTATATTTGTATTTCCTTCTTTCTACTTACTCTACATCATGAATCTATAATTACATTCCACAGGACAATTCCAGCACATCAACTTCTTTGAAAACAGAATTTTATTAGAACGCTGCCAGCTCATGTTTACACACTAGCTATGTCTGCTTTTAGGTTGACAGCAGGGTTGAGTATGGCCCACCAAGCTGAAAATACTTACTACCTGGCCCCTTATAGGATACGTTTACAGACTTCTATTATAGGTTTACTTTCCTTTCTTTTTGTTTAAAAACTTTTCTATTTTTCCAAAATAAAATTCAAAGCTATAATTTTCTTTCAATGCCGTCTTTAGCTTTGGCCTATGAATTTTAGTTATTTCCTGATTTCTAAATATTTGAAGTTTTTAATTATATTTTACTGACTTCTAATTTGATTCTATTAAAAGAAAAACACTCTCTGAAAATCATTCCAGCATACTTTGGATGATGATCAGTGTGCTCCCTGTAGAGTTGAGACTCAGTGCTCAATGAATCAAGATGGCTCATGGTCTTATTAATGTGTAAACTGTTGCTTTCAAGCAATTTCAAGAGTTTGAATCTGTGGATTATTGAATTTACAGTCTTCATTTGTGAACATAAGGCACAAATGTTCTATAAGGAGAATGGAAATGTCTCAGAAGGTATTAGTTGAAGTACTCCAGACTCTGAACTCCTCTGAAAACACTATTAACACCACATGACCTGACAAGGGGTTTCCTTTGTCTAAAGCAGTTGGTTCTGCCTTGCCTGAGAAAACTGTCACTCCCTTCAGGAGGGAAATAATTCTCTCACACCCCACCCTTTATTGTGACTTAAGTCAGAATCCAATCCCAATTTGACTAAATTAAACTACCTGGAAGTGAAAGTTTGTCCACAAAAAGAATTACAGATATCTGATGATTTACAGGCTGAAAAATACAGAAATTATTTGTGGAAATGGAGGAGGCTGAACCATAGAGGGCAGAGTAGTGACATTAAACCAGGCTTAATCTGCCGACATGGGTGTACACGTCCACGTCTGCTTGTGCAGCTATGTGAGATAGCTCGCTGGTCTGGCTACTGTTCTGAACCCACTGCTACTGCAGGGTAGACTGATGTGCCAGAAACTCCCTGACAGAACACTGTTGGAACAATATGCCTTGCCCGGAGCAACCAGAATCCATCTTCCAGAACTTTAACTTGGGGACTCTGCTGACACTTCTATTCATGATCTTTAATCAAATATCACTCCCACAAAGGCAGTCTCTACATCTCCTAGACTTACAATATACAATATGATAGCTACCAACCACACATAGCTATTGAGCACCTGAAATGTGGCTGGTCTGAAATGAGACGTACTTTAAGTTAAAATACATCAGATTTTGAAGCCTTAATATGGGGGAAAATATAAAATATATTACTAATAATTTTTATATTGGTTAAATGCAAAATAGTATTTTGGACATACTGGGTGAAATAAAATATATTATTGAAATTAATCATTTTTATGTGGCTTGCATTATATTTTAATTGAACAGTAGGGGAAGAGCTCCCTTTTTTAGTACCCTACAGTTATTTCTTTACCATCATTTGTTTTATCTTTTAAAACTGCCTCCTACACTACTAGACTATAACTCCCTGCAATGGGCTGTCTTGGTCAACACAATGATTCCAGAGGTAAAGGTGCCAAAATACACACAGTTGACCTTCATAATTTCTGCATTCCATATTTGAAAATTTGCACTCTTGGTAAAATTTACTTGTAATCCAAAAATCAAAACTTTGCTTTTGAAGTTATTTGTGAACACACACACAGATTTCAGCCATCCATATAGATTTTCCAATCTGGGGTAAAACAGCAATGATCTGCTTTCTTGTTTCAACTGTCAAACTTTAAACAAGTATTCTTTTCAGTCTATTTAGTGCCACACTTTTTACTTTTTTTTTTTGTTTTGTTTTGGCTGGGGCTGGGTTTGAACCCACCACCTCTGGCACACAGGGCCAGTGCCCTACTCCTTTGAGCCACAGGCACTGCCCTAGTGCCACACTTTTTATGTTTTTGTGCTTTTTTTTTTTTTTGGTGATTAAACTGTTTAAAACGGCCCCAAAAACCTGCACTGAAGAGCTGCCTAGCATCCCTAAGCATGAGAAGAGTGTGGTGTGTCGTATAGAGAAAGTGTGTCAGATGAGCTACCTTCATCTGCTACTGGCCACAAGTTCAATGTTAACAAGTCAGCAACATATAGTAAGTAAGGGGTCTTTCAAGATCACATATTGACCAGTTAATGAAAATGTGTTCAGAGGCTCACAGGAACCTAACTCTGTGTTTCCCCTAGGAGCAATGGTTCAGTATTTGCTAATCCAGTGTTCCAGCAACTTCAGGAGAATCAGCTGTACTTGTCAAAGAATGAAACCTACTCTTTTGATTCCAAATCTTACCCGTATATGGCAGCAATTAGGGTGGGACTCCGGAGCCACACTGCCAACATTTCAGTCTTGGCTCTCTGACTTGCTTTGTGAATTAGAGCAAATTAATTTTCTCCATCTTTTTCCATAACTAAAAATGCAGATAGAAGAGTAGTTAATATTTTCCAGGCGATAGGAATGGGGTGAGGGGACTGACCACAAAAAAAAAAAAAAAAACACAAGGAAACTTTTGGAATGAGGAAAATATATACACAAGGAAACTTTTGGAATGAGGGAAATATTCTATATCTTGATTATAGGTGGTTATATATGTTTTTCAAAACTCATAAAACTAAAACTTTATATATAATGACTTAAACATGATGTTAAAAAACAGTAGCAGCCAAGATTAAAAGAATAAGATACGGCTCCGCGCCTGTGGCTCAAGCAGCTAAGGCAGCAGTCACATACACCTGAGCTGGCGGTTTCGAATCCAGCCCGGGCCCGCCAAACAACAACCAGGGCTGCAACCAAAAGATAGCCCAGCGTTCTGGCGGGCACCTGTAGTCCCAGCTACTTGGGAGGTGGAGGCAGGAGAATCGCTTGAGCTCAGGAGTTGGGGGTTGCTGTGAGCTGTGATTCTATGGCACTCTACCCTGGGCGACAGCTTGAGGCTCTGTCTCAAAAAAAGAAAAAAAAGAAAAAGATACATCATTTGGTACATCACCTGCCTGTTCAAATACACATTCCCAAGCATACACAAACCGAAATAGGAAAAGGTTAGGTGGTTAAGGAAAACCAGAATGAACTCATGACCCGGGCTTCTGTCCCCACTCATCCATACATTAACTACAGGCTGAATTCATTTCATGGGCGGTCACTTACTGTAAAGATTAAATTGGACCTGTGTGAAATGAATGGGTAAACTATAGTCACAGGGTTGTGAGAAATCAGATTGTTCGCTAGACAGCAATACGGATCACAGGACCACAACTGCGGTGTAGAGCGGGAAGAAAATTTCCTAGATGACGTCTTCAAGGTAAGAAAATGTTAAATGGAATTGCGAAAAGGTGAGCGCCTCTCTTCTTTCAGGAACCTTTCTACCAGGTCTACCGGCTCTAGGTTGAAGACAACTAACCGCCCCGAGTAGCACCGACAAACTCCCAGCGCCAGCGCCCCGAGAAGGAGGGCTATGCTGACAGAGCACTTTATGAAGAGTGCTCAGACCCGCTCCGCCTCCCCAACTCGGACACAGCCGCTTCTGGGCCTCCTCTGCTCAGAGGGTGCCCCGCCGCACCCAGCCCCGCGGCCCGGCAGTGGCCGCTGCAGCACCCCCCGCCCACGGAGTCCGCAGCATCAGTCGTGGCACTGAGCCAAGCAGTAGTCAACTGCGTCTGGACTCGAGCTTCGAGGACGGCTGCGCGCTGAAGAAAAGCCCGGGTTCCGCGCACCGCCACCCGGGACACTCGGGGCGCCTCGCCGCGCTGATGACCGTCCGTGACGATCGCCACGCCCTGACGGCAAGGCCCGCAAGTGCGCGGCATGGATCCCAGTAACCGGGACCAGGACCCGAGCACCGCAAACGTCAGAGGCGAAGGGGCAGACGTCGGGGCGGCGAGCTCATCTCCGCACCCGGGTCCCGCAGCGCAGCACGCCGGAAGTGCACTGAGCCGCGGCACGTGGGGTTGCCAGGGCGCGCTTCACGTGACTAGGCGGGGTCTCGGGGACCCGACAGCCAGTGGTGGCCTGAGAGGGCGGTGCCTGTAACGCTCTGCAGCCTATCCCGGAAGTGGGGCGGGGACTGGAAGGGGCGGGGCGGCGGGCGTGGGAAGTGCGGCGGCCCCGCCTCGGTCCTAGAGTCGCCGCGGCCGCCGCCGCTGCCGCCGCCGCCGGGACCTGCACGGTGCGCAGGCGGTAGGCGCTGCCTGCGGTAAGGTGAGGCCCGGGGAGCCCGCGGGGCTGGAGCCGGAGCGAAGGCAAGCCGGGGAGGCGTCTAAAGCCAACCCTACCGGGGGGGGAGAAAGATGGACCGGGGGCGGACGCGAACACAGGACCCGCGGGGCTCAGGCCCTGGTGCGGCGGGGCCGGGCTGGGGATGCGGGCGGGGATGTGAGCGGGGTGGGGCGGGGCGCGGTGCAGACTGGCCGGGTGCGCTCCGCTGCCCGAGGCCCGAGGCCGGGCGCCTGTGGCCGGGCCCCTTAGTTCGCGTCCCGCGCAGACAGCGGCTGGGCTGGGCTGGGCTGGGCTGGGCCCCGCAAAGGGCGCGGGGCGGAGGGGAGGTCGCCGCCCCTGTTTGCGGCGGGCGGTGGGCGGCGGGCTGGGACCTGCAGCCAGGTGAGCTCCTTTGCCACTTTGCCCGCCGAAGGCTGGAAGTTCGTGGCGTCCGGGTGAAGTGCGCACGAGTATCGAGTGGGAGTGCCAGCCGGTCTCGGGTGGAGGTGCGGGCCGATCTCGGGTGAAGGCGCGGCCGGTCTTGGGCCGGCGCGCTGCAGGCCTCTGATGCCGGCGCCTCGCGGGTCCAGAACCGGTAGCGGCCCTTCTTGCGTGCTCATTGCTGAAGAGCATGCACAAACTTTTCGCGTAGTCCCTACGGAGAAAGGACCTCCAGCCGCCATGGCGGACGAAATCGATTTCACCACTGGAGACGCCGGGGCCTCCAGCACCTACCCCATGCAGTGCTCGGCCCTGCGCAAGAATGGCTTCGTGGTGCTCAAGGGACGGCCGTGCAAGATAGTGGAGATGTCGACGTCCAAAACAGGGAAGCATGGCCACGCCAAGGCAAGTGCCTCCCGGGCGAGCCTCGGCTTTAGTGTCCGCACTCTGATTATTTGCAGATCAGGAAATGTCTATACTTACAATGTTGTAATAAGCACTCCCCCCCACACACTTTGATAGTTTTTTTTCCCTCGCTAATAATGAGTGATCAACTATTGCTTTGAGTAGTTTAAGGTACCAGCAGTCCCTTCTTGCACCCTTGCGGCATTTCACGGACTGGAAACTGAAACTTTCCTGGATCTTAGTGACCTAGACCTCCATTTACACGTGAGAAAACCTGTAGTAATAATTCTAAGAAATTTAACTTTATTTTTTCCATGTACTCTTGTAGTTGAATCAACAGACTATGCATGTATTAAGTGGAGTTTTAACATGTCATGCTGTTTATTTACTGCATCTTAATTCTGTGATGAGAAAGTAAAATTAGATGACCTTGGAAGGAGGAGAAAGGTCAGGAGGAGAAAGGTGTCCTGCTCTTGTGTGTCCAGTGAGTGACCCCGTGGCAGAGATTAAACAGGTTTCTTGTTCTCAATTCTCTTAGGTCCACCTTGTTGGAATTGACATTTTCACTGGCAAAAAATATGAAGATATTTGCCCTTCTACTCACAACATGGATGTTCCAAATATTAAGAGAAATGATTATCAAGTAAGCACTAATCTTCATTGGAATGTTGCTTGTTTCTTAAAGGGGCAAGTATAATATTGCCATTGCTAACTTGACAGAACCTAAGCCTGGTTTTGTAGGTTTTTCTCAGCATTTATTAACCACCACCTTTCTAGAAATGAGATAACTAGATCGTGATGTTTAGTACTGATATATCAGTTTAAATATCTCTCCCCTGGATATTTTGTTTCTTTGCACTGATCACTACTAAGATTTTCAAGACACTGCTGAAATTCATGTTCTTACCTATCAAGGTTTTGTATTAATGAATGTGAGTCAAAACTACTTTTTTCCTTAAGTAGGGAAATAAGTTGAAAGCTACAAATATGATCACTGGATGCAGTGAGGAAGATACAGAATCTGCGTAATTGGTTTATTTATATTATTAGTGACAGTGCTTTGACCTTTTGTTAAATTGTATGTGTAAACTTCACGTTCCAGTTATACATTTGGATGAGGCATGTTTAATGGTAGTAGTTTGTCGTTTGGAGTATTGACGACAGTGATTAAGCATTCGTCTCTACTATGGACCAGCACCTCTAAAGAAACCACTCAGAGTGCTGCCAGAAAAGAAGGAAGAGGCAGAAAGGCATAGGTATTCCAAAACAAGTCTGATTGTTTTGAAATAGATTGAGAAACAAAATTAAATTTAAAAATTAGGGCTAGGAAGGCACCTGCATTGGTGATACACCTTCCCTCACCTTCCATTGTACACCAGCATTATAGATGCAAGCAGAAAAAGTCCCCTAAGTCCTGAGCGTGCTTTCTACCCTGACCACATCGTGGACAGAAGCTGCAGTCGCTGACTCCCCACATTTCCCTTTATATCAGCAGTTCTCAACCTGTGGTTCACGACCCACAGGAACTATATTAAAGGGCGGCGGCATTAGGAAGGTTGAGAACCACTGTTATAGTTTAGCTCATGCTTTGCTTCCTTGGCCTGCTGTGCCACCCAGCATTTGATGGTTACTGTGCTCCTCCTGGAATTCTGACGTGGCCTGACATTTTTCTCTTTTACTTTTTATTGTGGGAATTTTCAAAGTACAGTATAATGAATCCCATGTGCCCATCACTCAGCTTCCATGATGACCATTACGTGGACAATCTTGTTTCATCTATATCTTCATACCTACTTTTTCCTTTTTGGATTTTTATCTGTATAAATTTCTGGGCTACTAGTATAATTTTGCTGTATGCATAGATTGCATAGTGGTCAAGTCAGTGCTCTTAGGGTACCGTCTCCCCCCACTCCCGACTCTGGTGTGCCATCAAGTAGTTTCCCATCAGCCACACCTCTGAGCCCTCTACCCTTCCAGGTCTCCATCGTCACCCTCTGTCTATTCTCAACAAGACTGCTCCGTAGGTGATGTTTTGTGCAACTCTTGGTTGAACAATGGTTATTTGTCTGTTTGGGATGTAACCAGCCATGTGATAATTGCCTCCGTTAATTTACCGGAGGTGACAAAATGATGATTTGTCATTCCTTCATTTTTTCTGACCTGAATACTTGCATTAAAAAAAAATTAGTTCCTTTTGCTTTGAGGTACAGTGCATACACTCTGTGTACATGTTCACACTCACATGTGAAAGGCAGTATAAATGCTTGGTTCTTTCCCTTTGGTTACCAGTTTTTAAGTGAGCTGGTTCCTAGCATCCCCTGAAGATGACAATGAAATATTTTTTCACTATGAACTTAAGATATTTAATTATATTTGTATTTCCATCCTTTGTAGTTCTCACCTTTATGGACTCTCCACTTGTTTTGTGCTGGGCCAGTGGAGCCTCCTCAGCCGGCTCCCAAGTCCAGGGGATTCCCCCCTCAGTTGGCTCACGAGCCCAGTGGAGCCCCACTCAGCCAGCTCCCAAGCCCTTAATTTATCAGAAATGACAAAATAACGATTTGTCATTCCTTCTTTTTTTCTCACCTGAATACTTGCATAAAAAAAAAAATCTGTTTGGCCCATAGTCTTGGCTGCTCTGACTTTCTAGGCAGGAGCCTGTGCACTTCCTGCTCTGGGTCCGTAATTGTCCATTTTTCCAAGAAGCTCTTTCAGTAGGCAGTAAAAGATGTCACGTTTTGGTATCAGTATAACCCACACTGCTCAGAAACTTGGGGTGCACCACTACATGCCTGGTGCCTGTTGGAAGTTAGTATGACCTTGACCCTGTGATCTCCCCCTCGTTATTAACAACTACTACCTCCAACAAAACAAAGAATTGTTCAAAAACATCTTAAAGTTATCAGTGGGTAAATTGTCTTAAAGGTGAAGAATTAGAAGGAAATATCTGGAGTTGGCTTGTAAGTCTCCTCACTGTCCCCTCCTCCCAACTCTGTAGTCAGGCCTTTGAGAAAAGATGGAAGCTTTTGCATAAAAATATGCTTGAGACTTGACAATGACATTGTTGGCTTTTTTAAAATTGCAAGTTACACAGGGAAAAAGGTCCCTTCAGAATGGAAAATGATCAAAATTAACCTCCCTGGTAACAACAAGTAACAACAACATTTCTCCCCCATATGATACTGTGTGTGAATACCTTTCAGAAATCCATTAGGGGAGTCCTGAGAGAGAATGAGGCAAACCAAACCGAGGAACATGCTGAGACAGTGGCCTTACCCTTCCAAATTGTCAGTGTCAGGGAGCAAAGGGTGAGGAGAATCTCACATTCAGGGCAATGAAGATGGTGCAGTAGGCAGATACCAGGTCACAGTCCTGGAGCTGGGCTGAGCTCCCTCTTCAGGGACCACATCAGGACAGTTGGTAAATTTGAATATGGGCTATATATTGAATAATAAGTTACAGATAATTTTGAAAAATAAACCAGCTCTGCGCCTGTGGCTCAAGCGGCTAAGGAGCCAGCCACATACTCCTAAGGTGGCGGTTCAAATCCAGCCGGACCCGCCAAACAATAATAATGGCTGCAACCAAAAAAAAAAAAAAATAGCTGGGCGTTGTGGCAGGTGCCTGTG
>CAUYTI010112534.1:0-67804 GCA_963575145.1 Galago senegalensis
CCTCCCTCCTTCCCACCTCTCCCTCCTCCTTCCCACCTCTCCCTCCCTCCTTCCCACCTCTCCCTCTCTCCTTCCCACCTCTCCCTCCCTCCTTCCTTCCTCTCCCTCCCTCCTTCCCACCTCTCCCTCCCTCCTTCCCACCTCTTCCTCTCTCCTTCCCTATCTTCTTGGCAGGCCTGAGTTTGGGCACAGTAGGGCAGGGGGGCACAGTTCCACTACCCAGGAGGAGTGTCCCCCACAGGTTGCCTCTCCCAGGGCAAAGAGTACCAGGATGGGGAGGAGTTTGAAGGGCCTGCAGGCAGCTGTGAACGGTGTCACTGTCAGGTGGGGGGAAGGGTAGTGTCTCTGGGTCCCAGGCTAGGTGGCAAGCCACTGACCCTCCATCTGCCTCTCCCGCAGGCTGGCCAGGTTAGTTGTGTGCGGCTGCGGTGCCCACCCCTGCCCTGCATGCTCCAGGTCACAGAGCAAGGGAGCTGCTGCCCTCGCTGCAGAGGTATGCCCAGCCCATGGCAATGCCCCTCACTTGAGGCACAGAGCTCCACATCCACCCCTGTCCTGATCCCTGCCTTTCTTCAGCTACTGCTGCCTCTCCCTGCCTCATCCCCTTCTGGGTGCTGTCTAGAGTCTCCTCAGAGCAACCCCTCCTCCTCACCATACCCCCTTCATAATAATAATATTTAACATTTAGTGAGACATAGCTAGGCCCCAAGCTAAGCACTTTACTTGTATTAACTCATTTAATCAGCGCAACGATCTTATCAGATAAGTACTACTATCACTCCCATTTTACAGATGAGAAAACAGATATGGAGAGGTAACATAAATTGCCTATGGTCACTCAGCTAGAAGAGGGAAGAGGCAAGATGGGCATCCAGGCCATCTGACTCCAGAATATGAGCCTTTCTTAGCCTGTGCTGCCCCTTGCCCCACACATGGCTCAGCATAGTGTTGCTTCCCCAAACTGTCACAGCATCTCATTTGCCCTGGGAGGGGGGCAGGACAGATGAAACCCCCCGTAACCTCTGAGGAGACTGAGGCTTAGAGATATTAAGTTACCTTGGGCACATGGTTAGTGATGGAGCCATTCATTTTTTTCCTCATGCATTTATTACATGCCTGCTGCATGCCAGGCACTTTGGCTGCAGCTGACAGTGCCTATTGTTTGGAACAGGCAGGCATAGGACAGGGTTAGAGCCCTGGTGTTCTGACACCCCCAACTTAAGTGTCTTTCCCCTCCCCAGCAGACAAGAGTTCGGCCATAGCTGCCTTCTCTCCATATCCTGCAGACCCCCTTCCTGGTGCCCACATGCCTGGCTGACCACTAGGGTGGGGGCAATCTCAGGCTCTAGGCTTACTCCTGCTTGCCTTGGCCTGCAGGCTGCCTGGTTCATGGGGTTGAGCACCCTGAAGGCAGTAGCTGGGTATCCCCGGACAACCCCTGCTCCTCCTGCATGTGTCACCATGGTGTTGTCACCTGCGCCCACATCCAGTGTGTCAGCTCCTGTGCCCAGCCCCATCAGGGGCCCAATGACTGCTGCCCTCGATGCTCTGGTACTGGAAGCCTGGGATAGGGAGGGCACATCCAGGTCCACACCTCCCTGCTTTTGAGCTGGGCTGGGTGGTGGAGTCTGGGAGAAGTGGCCTCTATTCTCATGCACATCCCTATCCCTGGGGCAGGGGAAGCCCATAATGGCATTGCCTCCAGCCTGAAGGCCCTGGTCCTTTTCTGCTCTCACCCTCCTCCCTCAAGATTGTGAGCACCAGGGGCGAAAGTATGAGCCTGGGGAGAGCTTCCAACCTGGGTTGGACCCCTGTGAAGTATGCCTCTGTGAGGTAGGACATGTGTCCAGCTGAGGGGCTGGGCCCATGGGGAGGGAGAGGGCAGCTTGGGTGAGGCCCAGCCATGCTGGACACAGCACAGAGCAGGCACTGTAGGGTCAGAGACAGTAGGGCCAGGAGGCAAGACAGGGCCTGAGTGGGCAGGGCTAGGTCTGGGTTTAGACATGAAACACAGGGTCAGAGTGTGTGAGGGCAGGGACAGTGTAGATGGGAAGTGGCCGGGGGTCATATGGTGGAGGTTCTATTTTGAGCAGGTGAATGACACCACAAGCCAGGAGTTAGGCAATGGGGCTTGGAGGAGGATGGTCTGAGAGTGCAAAGGAGGGTGCAGCAGGCAAATGGAGGGGTCTAAGTTCTGGGGAAGGGGTGGTTCTTGGAGTGCACAGCCCAGGACTCACCCCTGCGCACTCATTCTTGTAGCTGCAGCCTGAGGGGTCTCCCAGCCTTCGCTGTCACCGGCGGCAGTGCCCAAGCCTGGTGGGCTGTCCCCCCAGCCAGATTCTGCCCCCTGGGCCCCAGAACTGCTGCCCCACCTGTGCCAGTGAGTCCTGGAATGTGGGGGTAGATAAGATATGCTGGAGGGCTGCCATCCCCAACTGGCTCTCCTCCCTAGCCCTAGCCCTTTCCTGACTCCAGTGGAATGTTCTGGAAGCCCATGCCCTGGCAGGTGAGGCCTGTCCCATCATGAGCGGAGCTGGGGACCTGGGCAGGGGCCACTTGCCTCCTTGAAGCTGGGTGCAGTTTGTGGAGCATTTTTCCCAGCAGGTGGCGCTGCAGGATGGCAGTTGTGTTGCAATGTCAGGACCAGTTGTCCAAGAGTGGCCTTGCCCTAAGGGTGGAGAGAGCTATTCTTTATTTTTTAGAGTAATGATTTATTAGGATAGGGGGAGGGCCTGGCACAGTGGCTCACACCTGTAATCCAAGCATTTGGGTTTCTGAGGCTGAGGCAGGGGGCGGGGGTGAGTTTGAGACCAACCTGAGCAAGAGTGAGACCCCAGTGTCTGAAATATAGTGGGGTGCTGTGGTAGGTGCCTATAGTCCCAGCTACCAGGGAGGCTGAGGCAAGAGTTTGAGGTTGCTGTGAGCTAAGATGCCATGGCACTCTACCAAGGGTGACCAAGTAAGATTCTGTCTCAAAAAAAAAAAAAAAAAAGGCTCAGTGCCTGTGGCTTAAGTGGCTAAGGTGCCAGCCACATACACCTAAGGTGGCAGGTTTGAATCCACCGTGGGCCCGCCAAACAACAATGATGGCTGCAAACAAAAAATAGCCAGGCGTTGTGGTGGGCGCCTGTAGTCCCAGCTACTTGGGAGGCGGAGGCAGGAGACTCCCTTGAGCCCAGGAGTTGGAGGTTGCTGTGAGCTGTGATGCCATAGCACTCTACCCAGGGGGACAGCTTGAGGCTCTGTCTCAAAAAAAAAAAAAAAAAAAGATAGGGGAAGAGTAAAAAAAAAGCTATATTTTTAAATAACAAATATGGAAAGATAGCTGATTTCTGCTTCCTGTATTTAATACTTCACATTTGTTATGGAGGCAGTTTTTTCAGCTTCTAGTAAGTCACCCAGCATTGAAATAGTCACCTAACTTTGAAGCATAGGTCAACGCTGTTCTCACATATAAAAAATATGCTTTCTATGATTATACTCTCACTGTCATCCTACTTAAACAATTTTTTTTTATTAAGGTAAAATATACCTAACACAAATTTACCATCTTACCCTTTTAAAGTGTACAGTTCAGTGGTGTCAAATACATTCACAATGCTGTGCAGCCATCACCGCCACCCCTGGGAGAGCTATTCTTATCAACACTTGCTAGGAAGTGCTTCAGGGAATGAAGGAGGCTTTAACATTTATTAAGCACCTAATGCATGTCACACACTATGCTTGGTGCTCTTTTTTTTTTTTTTTTTGAGACAGAGCCTCAAGCCGTCCCCCGGGTAGAGTGTCCCCCGGGTAGAGTGTCGTGGCATTACAGCTCACAGCAACCTCCAACTCCTGGGCTCAAGCGAGTCTCTTGCCTCCGCCTCCCAAGTAGCTGGGACCACAGGCGCCCGCCACAACGCCCGGCTATTTTTTGGTTGCAGCCGTCATTGTTTGGTGGGCCCGGGCTGAGGATTCGAACCCGCCACCTTAGGTGTACATGGCTGGTGCCTTAGCCGGTTGAGCTATAGGCGCCGAGCCAAGGATCTTACTTTTTAAAAGAATCTTTATGGAACTTGCATCTAAATCCCACCCTCAGGTCTCTCCATTCTCCTCTGTTTGGAGCTGCTTTCTATGCCCCAGATGTAGTTTCTACCACAGCTCCAAGCCAAAGATCATGCTCTTTCCTGTCCCAGCGACTGAATACTTGTCTACAGCAGTACAGTGGGTGGATAAACACTTGGCAGTTCACTGATAGAGGATGATGAGGGCTGCTAGGAGCAAAACCAGTGATCTGGGAGAGGTTTCAGCCCCATCTTCAAATCAGCTAGTAAAGTGGGTCTAATGGGGAGATTTCTTCATGCCCTTTAAGGTGAATGTATTGTATGGAGGATGGAGTTTGATCTTCCTGGTCTTGTGATGCACTAGGGTTCTGTCTTTTCTCCTCTGCCCAGTCTATACCCCAAACCTGGTGGTCAGCTCCTTAGGTGGTGCTGAGCATTTCCTAGCTGCAAACTGTCTACTGGAGTTACGAGTTAGATATGTTGTATACAGGCCTCCTGCATGGCTGTAGGTTTTCCTGATGCTCCAGCTCTGCCTGGATGGCTGAGTGATGGTTGCCTATGCTCTTCATCATCGGCAGTGCCTGCCCTCTTCCCCTGTAATCCTGCTGCTTAACTCTCCTGAGTCTGCAGTTGCCTCTTGAATTCCAGGCTATATACTCCCCTTGCCTCAATTCTGGCCCAGGCCACAAAGCAGGGGTACTGGATATAGTGTCGAGAACAAAACAAACTGAAGCCATTCTGGCCATCTCCGTGTGTAAGAAGTAACCTGTGTTCTAATGACCAACCTGATCCTAGGTGTCACATGGCTGAGGGGGCCATCTGTAGGTGCTTGATTCTGGGTCTCTGAGATGGATATCTTTCTTCATCTCTCCCTTCCAACATCATCTCTAAATGTTGATGGGTGCCCACATTCTCACCACCATAAGAACATAAGATGTACATCATTGTTAAGCTGCACACACACAGAAAGAAACTGGGATTTATATTTTCTATGTATATTAGCTATTGTTCCCAAATATGTCAGTATTCAGAGGGGGGTCCCACAGAGGGGAGGGATTCTGAGATGCTGTGTGTTCCTGCAACAGTAGAGAATCAGTGAGAGGAAGAGGAGAGCTCAGAAAGTATTATTAGAGCGCCCTAAAAAGAAATGTCTCCATCTCCACCATTCCATGGAGGCCCAGTGCTGTGCACCTGTTGCTCTCGTAGTCTTCAGCCCTCCTCACAGCGACTCCAAAAAGGCCTTCAGACTCCAAATGACACCCTCGTCAATAAGCTTGCATTGCAAATCCACATTTTGACAACACATTTCCCAAATTTAGTCCCCTAATCCACTCCTAGAATATATTATGCTTTGCACCCAACAGATGGATTAAAAGCTTAAATCTTCTGCTTGTTAGGAAACCAACCAGAAACCAAAAATACAAACACATCCACCCCTGCAGGTGTGAGTTCACTGGTGGGTGTGCATAAGGACCCGATGGTGTTTGCCTGGGGAGGAGAGAAGCATGGCAGGGAATGTGGGGGGTTCAGGGCATCTCTGGGCTCTGAGTGGGTGAGGGGAAGCCAGATGCTTCCTGGAAACCCTCCTCAGATCCCTACATGGAGCCCTCCACGCACATGTATCAGCTGGTGTGCAGGTCTGAAGCGCAGGTCAGAATCCCTTGTGCGGGTGCTGTCGGGGAAACTCCGTCCAGCTCTCTCCTACAAAAAGTGGCATGTCTTTCCAGGAGACAGAGGCCTGAGCAGAGCCACTGAGCCCTCAGAGCACCCTTAGGGCCACACAGGGGATCTGCCCCCCAGTCCAGGGCCTACGCCTCTTTGCTAATTTCTCTTGGACTCTTGGGGGTTTTGAGGGTTTCCCTCTTCCCAGTTCTTTTGAGTTCCACATTTTCATTATGTCAGAGAACACATTTTGTTTTCCCTCTGCACATAAAATCTGCTGAAATCTCTGCAAATGGATACTTTTATTTTAAAGGAAGCTGGGGTGTGTGAGTGGGAAGATGGGGTGCCAGGGACACTTATGGGGGATCCAAGGGAACACCCCAGGAGCTTAGCTCATTGGGAAAGTAGAGAAAAGCTCTGGATATGCCCGAGAAATTTTAGAATCCTTTCATTGTTGTCTCATTTTCTTCTCATCATTGAAAAATTGCTCAGAATGCAATAAAAACAAGGTGTTCTAATTAAACAGATTTGTTTACATGTTGTGGCACAAAAAACTAATTCAATCTGATATACTGTACATTCCTTCTGTACTTTTTCTCCTTCCCTTTATATAAAACTGCCCATTTTTAAATAGTATTGTATTTAAGCATCTTAAAGAGTGTCCTTGATTAAAAGAAAGCCAACAGATTTCTACTTCCCACATGTCATCCCTTATCTGGGGATGTCAGAGAAGGAGGCAGTTTACCAGCACTCCAGAGTTCTCCAGAGGGGATGATAGTCTGGGGTGAGACGTCTGGCTAGTTTCTCACCATTCTCAGCTTTTTGGAGCTGAGATGAAGCTGGCAGTGTCTGGGGAGCAGGTGATACCGGAAAAGTGAAGCCCCAGCCAGCTCAGCTGAGCACAGTCTGGGGGACCTGCCACTTCTGTCTTGGTGGCAGCAGCGGGCAAAGGAACTGGCAGGCTGGAGCAAACAGGGGAGCTTTCCTCCCCCACTAGAGGCTCCAGTAGAGCAGCACTAGAGGACCTGCCGATCAGGGGAAAACACTGGTGCATCCCTGATTTGTCCATTTTCAATCCTACTCCTGATTGGTCTATTTTATAGACCAATCACAGCTAAGCTATTACCCCTATATAAGACCCCTGAGCAGAGAGCCTGGGGACAGACCTTCAGGAAGGTAGAGCAGAAGAACAAGACTTCAGCCAGCTGTCGCAGAACTTTGAGGAAGAAAGAGCGAGAGCTGTAACACTTCTACTGCTGATCCTGCTCTCCAAAGAGGCTTGGCTCTTTGCAGGAGCTGTAACACTTCTACTGCTGATCCTCCTCTGCAAAGAGGCTTGGTCCTTTGTAGGAGCTGTATCACTTCTATTGCTGATCCTGCCCTGCAAAGAGGCTTGGTCCTTTGTAGGAGCTGTAACACTTCTGCTGATCCTGCTCTACAAAGAGGCTTGGCTTTTTGTTTTCATAAGAGTTGTAACACTCGCATCCTGCCCTGCAAGATGGTTTGGTTCTTTAAGCTGTAAATAAAACCTCACTGTTAATTCTATGGTCCGTTGACTCATTCATTGAATCGTTCAGACCAAGAGCCTGGAAATCTAAAGTCAAAAATCTGGTATCACAGGGACTCCCTCTGATCTGCAAACCCCCTGTACCTTAGGCAGTACCATGGGGTGTGTGTGTGTGTGTGTGTGTGTATGTGTCAATATTGGTGATGTGAATTGTGAACTGGGAGAGTTAGCAGCTCTGAGCCCCCCTCCTGCCCCCATTCCTGGATACATACCTTGTTTCTGCTGGCATCCCTGCCTTCATCCAGGCTGTTTGCTTCACCGAGAACTTGCCCCATCCACTCATCCTATTGAAAGCTCGCACTCTGAGCTGCTCCCATCTACTATGCCCTTGGTCTGTTGCTTTCCAGGCATTCATTTCTTCCATTTATGACTTGATCTGTGTTACTGAGCCTGCTCTTTAGTGGTTCTCTTGCTGAATGCCTTTGACATCGTTTCATCCTCCAGCCGGACTGTGTCTTCTTTTCCTATCCTTCGATGGTACCCAGTGTTGTTCTGAAGAGAGACCGGCAGCCAGTAAGAACACACTGGTGACGAGTTTATTTAGGGTAACTATTTTGGAATTCCCCTTTCCCTCCCTCCCTCCTCCTTTCCTGCCTACTTCCTTTGCTTCCATTTTTTGTTTCTTCCATGCCTGTTTAATGGGCATAGCAGCTGAAGGTCCCACCGTGACAAAACTGAATGAGGCAGACTTCCCTGTGTTGTTACATCACCAGTGGAGAGCATCAGTCCGACTGAGTGCCAATTCAGGACTTTGATGGAGGAAGCGCTGGGCTCTGGGGTGGGGGCAGCCGGCCTGCTGTCTCAGTCAGCCTCCGCTGGGGTTTGGGCACCTTGCATCTTTGCCTAGCTCCTTCCTTGCTGTTTTCTGCCCTTCTGCACCTTCCGTGTCCAGAGGCTCCCCATCCTGTAATCTTAATATACACGTCCTGGGTTGGCTACAGTGGGGAGAAAAGCCTGGCATTAGACTCTCCATGAAGGAAATGTGGCTCTGGTGGACCTCACTGGCTATGTATGTAGAGAGGAACAATTATTTAAAAAGTAAAGAGCAGGTAGAAGAAAACGTACAAAAGGCACCAAACGTGTTTGCCCAGTTGACCTGCAACAGCTGCTCTGTGCATGGGGATCTAGGGAGGGCTCCCCTTTATGGCAGCTCAGATTCTTATACTCAGGTATCTAATGTTTAGGTTGATGTATTTCTTCAAAAAAATTCTTAGGGATTCTACTATGTGCTGGCCATCATGCTCATGATCTAACCTGTGATTCAAGAAATGAACACTTAGCCCAGATTTAAGTCCTGTTCAGCCTAGCTGGGCTGGGTTTCTCACCATCTACCACCTTCCATTGCTGTTGCTCACACCTTTGCCCTGACTGCAAACTCAGGCTCCTGAATGGGATGCTTTCTCCCCCCTCCCCCCGACTCAGATCCATAAGTCAGAGTCCCCATGTTGCATATCTCTGGGGGCCTCTTCCAGACTTGCTTTACACCTGCTCTCTGACCTGGGACACCTTGTATGGATTACATCAACAGGCCCCTCCTCCTTCCCTTTGGTGTGGTCACCTCTGCCTACCACTGTAAGGTCCTTCTGCCCACTCTGTGTCCTACACTGCACAAACCTCTCTCCCTTTCAGTATCAGTAACCCCTACCTCTCCTCCTCCCATCAGCCTGGGGTTGGTCATAGCTCCACTGCTGCTACCCCTGGGTCTGGTCTTTTTCATTCTTCTTTACACCACCTCCATCATTGTTTTAGTTCTCTGCAAAGATGGTCTCCTAATCTGGGTGTTCCATCTTTTCCTGGAGCAACCCAGGCCTCCATGTCTATCTCTTGTGTGTCATCCTTTCTTCTGGTTTTGGAACTTCTGTGGACCTCCTTAAACTTCTGGGCACACAATCTAGTAATGTTTTCTGAATTTATTTTTTAAAAAAGAAACAATTATAATGCTTTTATTCCCTTTGCCTTTCCTGCTAGACTATGACTTCTTCAGAAGAAACCCAGGTATTTTTCTTATTCTTTCCATCATGTATCTCTTCTAGGGCAGGATAGAAAGAAGGTGCTCAAACAAGTGCCTGTGTTTCAACAGA
Source organism: Galago senegalensis (assembly GCA_963575145.1). Lineage (NCBI taxonomy): Eukaryota > Metazoa > Chordata > Mammalia > Primates > Galagidae > Galago > Galago senegalensis. Next base: position 9,354 of record CAUYTI010112534.1, read on the forward strand.
TGAATTATTGCATTAGAAGGTCAGAGTGGAGGGTCTTAGGTTTAGAGTAAGGTGACCAGATTTTAACATTGGTAAAGCTGGACACCATTGGGGGAGGCGGGGCCTGACAACAATGCAAACTTTGATAAGCAGTTCTCAATAATCAGTTCTCAACAATTATTTGTTATTATTAAAGTTTAACATTCTAAAATTAACAAAAATAATATAAAATGCAAATCCTGGTGAAATAGCCACATGGCAGCCAAAAACTGTATATTCCCTTCCCATTCTCCCGTGTTCCCTAGCTTGTCGTGCATTCTTTCCAAAAATTAGGGCTTTTTAAAAATGCTGCAGGATGAGCAGGATAAATTGTTAAAAATCAGGACTGTCTTGCCAAAAGCAGGACATCCTGTCACCTTACTCTGGGGCGGGGGCTACTTATTTGTTCCAGACAGTTTTGTTCTTTTTGAGCTAATTGTCCTTGCCTAGAAGCAAGGGAGGGAGCCAGTCTCCTTCTGATACCTCGCCCAGGAGGGGAATAGGGAGTTTACATTAACATTTTCATTCCCAAATGAAGTTACATTAACCTTTTCAGCAGCCAAAAACCGTATATTCCTTTCCCATTCTTCCACTGTTCCCTAGCTTGTCATGCATTCTTTCAAAAAATCAGGACTTTTTAAAAACACCATGGGACACAAGACAAATTGTTAAAAATTAAGACTGTCCCACCAAAAGTGGTGCATCTGGTCACCTTAGTTTAGAGTCAACTTTCAGTGCAATTACAGCATTCACACCTGGCCTTCTCTGTTGAGGGGGCTGTGCCTCCTTGGCCAAATCGTTGCTTTATCTAACTATCTAAACCTCAGATTCTTTACTTGCAAAATTGGTAATACAAGTTATCATATCTCTTCATATTTTAGTATTTTGAATATAAGAAAGTGCAGTTGTAGTAGTGGTTTTGTGAAGATTTACTAAAATCTGATTTGAGAAACCTTCTTACTTTATTCATATAAGTTAAATGGAGATATAGTTTGAGGCCAAATATTGAAAACTTATAAGTCAATTTAAAAATATGAAACCTAGTATAGCCAAGTTCTGCATCACAACGTTTGGGTCAATGACAGACCTCATATGCAACAGTGGCCCCATAAGATTATAATGCAGCTGAAAAATTCCTAGTAATATTGTAGGGAAAAACGTTACAGGTTTCTGATGATGCTGGTATAAGCAAACCTATTGTGCAGCCAGTTGTATGAAAGTATAGCACACATAATTAAGTATAATATGTAATATTTGATAATGATAATAAATGACTATGTTACCGGTTTATGTATTTACTGGACTATGTTTTTATCATTATTTTAGAGTATCTTCCTTCTAGTTATAAAAAGTAAGTTAGCAGTGTATAAAACAGCCTTAGGCAGGTCCTCCAAGAGGTATTCCAGAAGAACGCATTGTTATCATAGGCGATGATAGGCTTATGTATGTTATCACCCCTGAAAACCTTCTAGTAGGGCAAGATGTGGAGGTGAAGACAGGATATTGATGATCTTGACTGTGTGAAGGCCTAGGCCACTTTGTGCATTTGTAACTGTGTTTTAATATTAATTAATTAATTAATTTATTTATTTGAGACAGACTCTCACTATGTCATCCTAGGTAGAGTGCCATGGCATCATAGCTCATAGCAACCTCAAATTCTTGGGGCTCAAGTGATTCTTTTTGCCTCAGCCTCCCTTGTAGCTGGGACTACAGGCACCCGCCACAACACCCAGCTATTTTTTTTGTTCGTTTGTTTTTAGCAGGCTTAGGCTGGGTTCGAACCCATCAGCCCCGGTGCATGTGGCTGGCACCCTAATTGCTGAGCTACATGTACGGATCCGTAACCGCGTTTTTAACAAAAAAAAAAAAACTTAAAAGTTAAAAAAAAAAGAAATTGAAGTTTAAGTAGAAAAACTCTTATATCTTATATAATTGGGATGTAAAGAAAAAATATTTTTATATAGCTGTACAATGTGTGTTCTAAGTTAAATGTTATTACAAAAGAGTTAAAAGTTGTAAAAAAAGTTTATAAAGTAAAACAACTTATTACTGAAGAAGAGCATCTTTTACGGGTTTAGTGTAGCCTAAGTGTACAGTTTTTACAAGGTCATTTCCGGGGGCATCCTTGACCTTTGTGTTCACTCAGCACTTGGTGATTAACTCACCCAGAGCAACTATGGTCCTGCAGTCCCCCTTATAGGAAGTGCTCTATATGGGCACACCATTTTTTATCTTTTATACCATTATTTTTTACTGTGCTTTTTCTGTAGTTATATATGTTTAGATACACAAATACCATTGTGTTACAATTGCCTATGGTGTTCAGTGCAGTGACATGCTGGACAGGCTGTAGCCGAGGGACAGTAGGCTGTACCACATAGCCTAGGTGTGTGGTAGGCTACATGTGTACCATGCTGGTTTGTGCAAGCGTGATCTCTGATGTTTGCACAGTGATGAAATTGCCTACTGGTGCATTTCTCAGGATGTATTCCTGTCATTAAGTGATGCACAACTGTTCACTTAGTTCTTTCGTGATGCTATAAAGGAATACTAGAGGCTGGGTAATTTCTAGAACAGAGGTTTATTTTGCTCATGGTTCTGCAGGCTGCACAATAAGCTTGGTACCAGCACCTGCTTCTGGTGAGGGCCTCAGATTGCTTCCACTTACTGTGGAAGATGAAGGCTTGAACCACCACCAGCTGCTTGCAGCCCCAGCCTGAAAAAGATACAGGCACCAGTGAGAGCAGCTATGTGGGCTGCATTCATTCAAGCCATGGGGACAGGGCTGCCCAACACCTTCAGAGACCACCCCTCATACCAGAGTGCCCAGAATGCAGGACATGGAGCCAAAAGAGATTATTTTGGTTGGAACTTTTAAGTTTATTATCCCTTCTGCTGGTTTTCAGGCTTGGGTGGGGCTTGTCACATTTTTCTTTTGGCCAGTTTCTCCCTTTGGAAAGGCTTTTTAACTAACCCCTGTACAATCATTGTCTCTTGGAAGTAAATACTTAGCATTTGACTTTACAAGCTATAAGGAACTTGTCTTGAGTCTCAGGAGAGACTTTGTACTTTAGGTTTTTGTGTTGTTGCTGAAGAAAGTTAAGTGAGTTGTTGCTGGAACAAGTTAAGACTTTGAGGTGCTTATAGGGATAGAATGATTATATTTTGTATCAGAGAAGGTTGTGAGGTTTAGAGGGCCAAGGCAGGGTGCTTTTGGATGTTTATCCCCTAAACCTGATGTTGAAATTTACTCTGCAGTGTTGGAGGTGGGCCTAATGGGAGGCATTTGGGTCATGGAGGTGAAGTACTTCCTAAATGGCTTTGTGCCACCCTTACAGTAATAAGTGAACGCTCACTGTTAGTTCCTATGAGAGCTGGTTATTACAAAGGGCTGGGCCCCTCTCCCGCCTCTTACCATCTCTCCTGCCATATGTTGTCTACACATGCCAGCTCCCTTTGCCTGGCAGGGTTAAGCTAATCTGAGGCATGCTCACAAGCCGAATACCATTCTCAGAGGACAGAAAGTGAATGAAGGAGGAGACTAGTTTTGGGTTCTCCCATTGAAGGAAGAAGAAAGGATAAGGTGGGAAGACACATTAACTCATCACACAGTGATGTATAAATGCCCCGTTGCTGGAATGGCATGGTGACTAATCTTTTAACTCTGTCATTAGGCTGCCCTCATTCTAATATTATCAGCTAGTTCTGGTTATCTATTGCACAAAACTATAAGAAATGATGGTTCATGGATTGACTGGGCTCAGCTGGGCAGTTCTTGGTTGGGGTCTTGCAGTTATGGTCACGTGGTGGCTAGTATTGGAGTCAACTGAAGACTCAACTGAACTTATGTCCAGGATGGAAGCTTTAGTCACATGGCTGGCATTTCAGACGCTAGAATAGCTGATGACTATTCAGGCATCTTTCTTTGTCCATATAGTCTCAGTACATGGCTAACATGAGCTTCCTCACAGCATGTAGCCCTCACGGCAGATAGGTTTCTTATAACATGGCTGGTTTCACCCTCAGCAGGTGTTCTTAGAGGCCTGAGCAGATAGGGTGAGGCCTCTTGTGATCTAACCACAGAAGACATATAGCACTGATTCTGCAGTACTTTTGTTGGTTAATAGCTAGCCACAGAAACAGCTTGGATTTAAGAGTACGTATCCAAACAGTGGTATAAATACTAGGGGCTATGGTTCATGGTAGGGTCATTTTTGAAGACCAGTACCACACAGCTTACTTATCAGCCATGTGGATGTAGGTAATGCGAGAGCAGGTGATGCCACAGGTTTCTCATCTGCAGAATGGGAAAGGATGTTATAGTGGCTACTTCCAAGTGTTGCTTAGTTTATTAACATATACATGTCAAGGCTTTCTCACACTGACTTGCACAAGTAAGGCTTCAACCACAGTTGGCATTTATTAGTCACATCATGCCTTAATCCAGCACTTGGATATGTCCTGAATATTTTAATATGTATGTGTCTTGTCTTCCCAGGCAGGCTGGAAGCTCCTTCAGGTTAAGGATTATCCTATATTTCTCTCTTTAAATTCCTTTCAGTTGCCCTCAATAAATGTCTCCTGAGAAGAAAAAAGAGATAAGGGAGCTGGAGACCATGCAAACAAGCTTGGACACCTTTATAATTTTCTCTGGGCTCAGTGTAGCACCCAAGCTCCTGGAGATCTGACCTTTGCCTTTTCTGGAAAAAACTAATAAGTTATCCTAGATTGTAAGGTGGGCATTATTAATCTAGTTAATAGATTGTGCTGTTTTTACGAGGGCTTTAGCCCATTAATTGTTTCCATGCAAATGGATGCCGTTAATTACAAATTAATCTTATCTTTTCGTTAAGGCAGGGCCATCAGGACCTCCACTTGGCAATGCTTGTTGGCACTTGATATGAATCAATGCTTATACTTGAAAGTAATAAAACTGCATTTCTTTAAAGATAGTTAATAAATCAGATCTTCATTAATGCAGATAGGACAGACCCCTACTTGTCTAATTTAATGAGGTTCTAATTCATTACTGTGATTCATGTGTCCCACTGGGGATGGTGGCCAGCAGGGCAGGGCACACAGTAGGCAGTTAATAAATCCTGTATTTTCTGGGTTTTTCCACAGTGGAGAGCACTCTAGTAGCCTTTAGGTCCTCATCAGCCTTAGTGCCATTTCCCAGGTGGCCATATAGGACCCCAGAAAGTCAACACCACCTTCCCGGGAAAGTGGTTGCTTTTATGTCACATCTACACTAGAAGCTGAAGTGTTGTCAATGGAGAAAAGGAGAGTGAGGCATCAGTACTGTTTGGGCGAGGTTATGACTGCTTTAGCTGTGAGACTCCACGGAGCTGCTTAAACTCCATGGGTCAGGCAGTCAGATGGGGGCTGTCTTGCCATCTGCCTAAGCATGATGAATCAACAAATGAGCACTAGGACCCCCGTTTTTCCCTGGGGCCCATTAGCAATCCATGTCTCAGTAATACCGCTAAGCCATCCCTCAGCTGTTTCTCTTTCCTGGTTGATTTCTGTGTATAGGAAAGCTCGTTCCTCCTCCTCATATTTATTTCCAGCCTGGAACTGAGCCTCCCTACCCCCCTTTCCAGCTACTGGACTCTCGGGGGCCAAGTCACAGTTTCCTGTGTACAGAACAGGTGCAGGCCAGCAGAGGCAAAGGACTTGCCTGTCCCTTCCATTTTGCCCACCAGCCTGGTGCTCCAGGGCTGAGTCTAGACGTATCACCGCAGTGTGGGGTTGGGTGTGAGAGTGCTGGGGAAGAGGAAGAAACATGGCTTCTGCTTTAGACTTGGGGAGCCGGCGGTGTGATGAAACACTTCCCTCCGTGCCGCCGAATTCATTTCTCTAAAGTTCCACTGTGCACAGAACCATTTGTTTCCACATTGTTTTTATTAAACAAGAAAGGCGAGCTTTATTACTGCGCAAATGAAAGCAGCCGGCAAAGACAGATACTTCCCAGATTCTTATTAATCTCCAAGAGTTATGGGGCCTCTGAAGTCCCAAAGAAATTAACATACTCCACAGAATTTTCTCGGCAAGTCACCCAGGTGCTGCCCCTCCCCTGTAGGCCGCGCTAGCTGCCCCGCCCCAGGCAGCTCCATGGGGGCTCCCTGGGCCTGTCAGGGGCTCTCATTCTGTCATTCTCTTATCTGACCCCAACCTCTCTTGGGTTGCGTGTGGGCTAACCTCCTGCTTCAGTGCACAATTGTGGATTTATTTGCACACTTATTTGGGGCATTGTCTGAAAATGTGGATTTAGGTATTGTTCAATTCACTGCCATATACAATTAAATATGTATGGATTATTTACTATTGTAGTGAGGGAGAGTCTTGGCATCCATGAGATTGTATCCCGAGGCCTTTGTGGATCTCAAACGCATAAAAAACACAGTTGTGTGTAATTCCCTCTCTCTGTAAATGCATTACAGTGATCACTCACTCACTCTACAAATATTTTCTCAGTTCTCTCCATGTACTGGGCACAGTAGTCGCTGCCCTCAGAGAGTCCTGTGTGCAATGGGGAGGCTGGGGAGACATGGGAGAGTTTGAATGAAGGAACAACAGGATATGTCTTATAATTTTCAAGGATCATATCAGCTGCTGTGTTAAAAATAGTCCATCAGGGACAAAGCAGAAGCAAGCTGCCAAGTTATGAGGATATTGCAACAGCCCAAGGAGGATGAGATAGACTAGGGTGGGCAGGAGGTGGCAACTAGAAAAATTCAAGGCTCGTTATGTAGGTATAGAGCCACAAATGGGACCCGGCACTGCACCTTCTGCTTCCTAACAAGAAGTATGGTGCCTGCACACAGGAGAGAACAGCCACACTCAGGGATGCTCAGGTGCTGGGCAGTCCGCTAGGATGACTCGCCAGGCTCCCTGCTCAGCTGGCTGTACTGGCGCCTGAATGGAAATCAGAACCCATCCAAAGGGTAGCATATGATATGTCATAGAATTTTGGGGTCTCTTGTAAATAGTCAAAGAGGGAGTGATAGAATTTGTGAATGCCAGCATCTTCAGTATATAAGATTTGAAGAGTGTGTATTAGTTTAAGATATTTTGAAGCTTGTTTTCCATTAAAGAAGTAAAGTAGCCCAGATGTCCTGTTAGCTCCATTTTACAACCGAGAAAGTGAAGGTTCAGAGGATTTTAGTGAATTTGCCAAAGTCACAAGATAATTAGAAAGGTCTAAGGTTAAAAAGACTGGATCTTCTGTGTCTAAGGACAGATTTTCCCACAGTTACAGCATGTGATCTCCTGCCTGTGCACCCAACCCTGCACTGGTTCATGGTAGGGTCATTTTTGAAGACCAGTACCACACAGCTTACTTATCAGCCATGTGGATGTAGGTAATGTAGGGATGTAGGGATGGTAGGTAATGTAGGTAATGTAGGGATGGAGGACAGTGGTGAGGAGGAAAGCAGTGCTGAGAGAAATTCAGTCCTTGTCCTAGAGGAGCTAATAGTTTATTTGTAGGTAAGATTCACACACATGCACACACACACACTCTGAAGGAGGCATATGTTCTGAAATGGCACTGTTTTAAAGTTGTGTTTGATCAGATGCAGGCATTGGGGTTCAGACAACAATTGCTTCCAGCTATTAAGTTCATCCCCATGAAATGTTCCTTGATAGTGAGGGCTCCAGGGCAAAGCTTATGGGGCTAGGTCATGTTCACAGAGCTGCTGATTAATTATTGTGTTTTGAGAATTCTTTGTCTTTGATCTTTCTCATGTTCCTTCCTTCTCACCCAAATCCTTTGGCTCAAGCAAGGCCAATAACCGTAGGTCATTCTCATAGTAAGGTTATTTCTGCCATCAACACCTTTACTTATCTTGGTCTCTGGTCCCTGTTACAGGGAAAGCCCCTGTCCTCTTCCCACCAGGATAAACCTCATCTCATAATGTTGTCCATTTTTGTGCACCAACTTTTCCAGAGCACAGAGGGGAAAAGTTGAGAAAAACTTAGAGGGTAAGTTTAAGGGCAAGGAAAAAATTCTGCAAAATCTTGAGCTGGGAATGGGGCAGGAGCCTAGAAGGAAGAATAATGACTAGTTCCTTAGATACTTAGATGCTCAAAACAGCTGACTTCAGGGTGAAACCAGAAATCAATTTGCATAACAGAGTAATGACTGTCAGGCATGTGTTCTCCTATGGTGGGAGATATAAACCAATTCAAAGGGTTGTGATGATTCTCAGAGGGACCCAGAGGGATCTCACATATAAGGGCTGGCCAGGGTACAAGACAGGAGATGAGTTGGAAAGGGCAAACCCAGCTTCCTCCAGGTGTGGAGTCTCTTGGGAGTCAGGGTAGAAGCCAGGGTGGGCAAAGGCTCCTGGAAATTGGCCATTTGACTACAAACTCTGGAAAGCATATGAGGCCCTCTTAAGTGCAGATTAGAATGGGAACTAGAGAGTCCAGGGGCCCTCTGTCCTTGTCCTTAGCACTCCAAAGGGGCCCAGCTAGAGCTTCTAATAGTTTTCCCCTCCCCTGTCCTGGGGCTTCATGAGGAAATGAGGTTTGTGCCCTACACAGCACTTTTGCCTTGCAAGACTGCTTCTCCTGTAGGCTCATTCTTTGGACAAGGGCATGGCCCTCCATGGATACATGCTTTACTAGGACAAAACCCTTTCTCAGGCTCTGGTGCCTGTATTAGAATGAGAATATTAGAACTTTTCAAGAGAATGAGAGTATCAGAACTTTTCAAGGGGGAGCAATTTGCAGAAGACTAGGGTCTCATGTGAAGAGAGATTCCTAGACAGGAAATCTGAGACTGGATTGAATCTTTCTGCACATTCCCAAGTCTCTTGGGCTATGATGTGCTCAATCCCTGGGCCAGTTGGTTGGCCAGGAATGACTATCTGACAGTGACATTTACGTATGGGGCCTGACATTTTCCTTTTCAGTGATTTAACTTTTCTTCTGTTCATTTTTGCTTATTGTTATAGCCCCCTACATGCATTTAGATTCATCAATACAGGCAACCCAATCCAATCATACTGGCATTTTCTTTCTCTAAACGCTGGTTATTTTTCCAGGCTCCTTTCTTTTATTCTTTTCCAATTTTTATTCTGGAAAGTCATGTTCCTGATGCAGAATGATTTAGCAGGTGGCCTCGGGTTCTCTAGTCCCATAGCAGGCAGGAGATGGCATGACGGGAAGACCAGCACTCTAATCTTCCGGGCACCTTCCTCTAAGGTGGACTTCAGGGAGCTGTAGGCTCAGCTGCTACACCGGGGCCTTGTTTGGGGGTCTGACTTACCTATATAACCTTTCTCCAAGCACATTTCTGCTGGGAAGAGAAGAAGAAGGAAAGGAGAGAGGGCATCTACAAAGTGCATTGAATCAAGATTCAAACTTGTGGGTAGACGTGCATATTCTGTATCTGCCAACTTTAAGAACTACATTAAGTTTCTTCTTTATCTGAGTTTAAGTTTCCTCCCTGTGACATGAGGAATCATATCTTATCTTGCCCACCCAACAGATCAGTTGTGAAAATCAAATGAGATAACATGCACATGTACTTTGTAGTCTGAAACATTCTTTTATATAAAGAAATACAAAACATGTGTTTTTGCCTCCGTGCACTGATTGCATGTTGTCATTGTCCTAGCAGCATCCCCTGCAGGTGCCATGTCGATTCCTGTTGCACCACTGTCCTTGCCAATTCCCACGTCTGGCACACTTCAGCTATTTCTGACAGTCCCCTTCCCCATGAGTCTAAACCACTGCTCAAGCATCTGTTAAACTCCAGCCTTTGGGAAGCATTTCTTAACTGCTGAGCTACCATCGATACCTTGTTTTTCTGCAGTGTGAATCCTGAGGTGGGGGCCGATGACTCAGGAAGGCTCTCTCCCCCTAGTCCATTCCAAACTGGCCATCAGCTGGAATTGTGAGTTGCTTTAAATGTGAACACAGATGGGATGGTGTTACTGAACTGCTTAGGAAATACAGTATTTTTACACAATGGTCAGCAGCATCCTGGGGTACAAAAGAGGACAGAGACTGAAGGGTTTTCATTGGGCTGAGATAGAGGGAAGTGGGTTTCTAACAAAGGGTTCCAGGCAGAATGGCCCGTGAAGCTTTCTCCTTCTGCTCTGAGCACAGGTGAGGAGCAGATACTTCTGGACACAAGCAGCAGTAGATTGGCAGCCCAAGGCTGCCATAGCCAGTCAGGCCATTTTCAAAGGTGAATCCTGACTGTTTAGGAAATAGTAGCTCAGAGCTCAGAGGGGAATACCTGTCAACTCCTGTTTTCTATGATTGCAGGAAGCACAGGTCTCAGTGGCAAGCCTCAGTTCTTGAGAGGGGGTGTGGTGATGTTGGGTGTCTGCAGGATTGTGACATCCCGGTATTAACTAACTGTGCATCCACCTTTGCCCCACCCACTCACATAAAAAGGGAATCTGATGTGAGAGCAAGGGCTGGGAGCTGGAGTCCAGTGGGGCAGGACATGTGATCTTGCCCTCAAGCACTCACGGCCTTAGACTTTTCTCTGGTTAGTCTCTGTATATATGACTTATCTGTCCAAGCAGATTATAATGACCTCAAGGTTGGAGGGGCTGAAAAATACTTGTCTGATAGTGTACCACCCCCATATATGGCACAGACTCTCTCTTACTTGCCCCCCCAATTGGAATGCACTCAGTAAGGGCAATGGTAATGACAGCAAATGACATGGGCACAGGCCAGACATCCCCATAATTGCTTTTGGAGGTTGTTACCATGACTATCCTCATTTTGCAGATGAGGACATCAAGCAAGTGAAGGTGGAGTCACTTGCTTGGTAGGGTCACACATCTCAAGAGTGATAAAGCTAGGGTTTGGACCAGATAGTCTAGCTCTAGCTTATGAGCTCCTAAGCTCTTAGTCACAGAGTGTGCTTTCATGCTGTGTGTGTGTGTGAGAGAGAGAGAGGTGGGGTCTGGGGCAGTGGGAGACTCAGTTGGCCAGGCAGGGGGTCCACATTAGTATAGAAGAAGTTAGGGATTACTGGAATAATGGGAGCCTAAAATGGAAAGATCCTGGAGGGATTTGAGGAAAACCTCTTTTTCAAAGAGCACATCCTCTAACAACTTATAGCAATTCCCACAAATAGGAATATCCCTGAAATAGACCATTCTTGCATATGCTATGTTTGTAACAACCTCGTCTCGGGCTCATTTTTAGAACTTTAGGTAATCTTTACTTTCTATTAGTTGTCTGTGTTTTGAATTCTCTCAGGAAGTTCTTTCCGAGGTTGTTCCTCTTTTAGGCTCACCAAAAGTGCTTGGGCAAGCAAGCTGTGATGCTGGTGGTGGACAGGAATGGAGCCTGGCTAACGTCGCTGCTGGTAAGCCCCGTTAGCCTCCTTTTCCTGGGAATTAATTATGAGTCCTCAAATAGAGCTGTGGGGAACGTGGGCGCAGAGCCAGGTCTCCTGGTCCATTCCCCACAGATCTCTGCACAGAGGTCTTAAGCACAGTTGATACTTGTGTTTGTTAATTAGAGACCCTCACCACAGAAGAAATGGCCTGTCCAAGTTCAGCCTGGTTCATGTGCAAGTCTTAGGCAGTCTCAGGGGTCGCCCTTAGTGGACTCCAAAACGAGGTTCTTAGCTTCAGCTTTTCGTGGCATTTTCCTCATTGAGCACAATGCTGTTTCCAGAAAACAAATGTTCTGTTGGCCAATTGCATTTGTTATCAGACGACCTATCACTTGAAACAGGGAGAGAAGATGTGTTTTCTCAGCTCTAGTGATGTTGTCTTATGGGAGAAGTTCCACACAATAGAAACTCAGGAAACCCAGTGATATGATTTAGAAGCAATTCACCAGGTCAGAGACACTGTTAAATCAGAAATGTGACAAGGGGACAGAAGAGCAATCTGGAACAGTTAGTTATTTTGGCTACAAATCAAAGGCACGGTAAACTTTCTCACTTTTAACTTCTATCGAAACGATGACCATAAACAATGTGCAGTGCTAAAAACTAATTAAACAGCCATCCTAAATCAACAAAAAAGGGTAAACTGAATGTTAAGTAACATTTGCTCCTGTGAAATGTGCTTCTCTTTGTTTGAGGCCTGCCCGGACACTGACGCTTTTGTAAATTGGGCTTCACTGATTGGTGACTTGATCAGCATGTCCCTGCAATCTCAGCTGGCTTCAGTTCTGACTAATCATAACTCTCAGTGGCCTGTCATAATCATTGTCATCGTCATCATCATCACCATCATCATCATCAGCAGGCTTTCCTTCAAGCTATTCGTCCATTACAATGTTCTTTTTTTTTTCTCCTTATCTAAGTGCTGCTCATCCTTATGATGCCCTCAGTTCTCTCCTTCAGTGTACTCAGCAGCTCTCCAACCTTCCTGCTCCTTAGTGAGCACTTCAGTGATGATATCTGGCCCCTTTTTACATCAAGCTTCGTGAAGGCTATTCATTCATCTCTCATTGTTCTTATCAGTTCTGTAGCACTGCCTGCTGGCCTCCATGCTAATCAGGAACAGCTAGGTTAGGCAGGGACAAAAGATTCCCAATGTCAGTGACTCAACATTACAAAATTTCATTTGTATACATAAAGTCAGTTACAGGTCAAGGTAACTCTATAAGCAACCGGCCTCCATGTGGTAACTCCAGGATCTAAGCTAAGTGGGTCTCTTCCATACAGGAATCCACTTCCTCATTAGCCACTGTCACAGGGGTAGATTGTGCTTTTTACTGACTTATCCTAGAAGTGACATTTATCATTTCTGCCCATGTTTCACTGGTCAACTAGTCACACAATCCTGTCTATCTATGAGGTAGTTGAATAGTATAATTTTCCAGGTATCTGGAAGTGAAAGAAAATGGAATATTGGGGAAAGCTCTAATGTCAACCATATCTTCAATTTGATAATAACTTTATGAGACTAGTTTGGGTTTCTTATGTTTCTTGGCATTTCTCATGATGTTTTTGGTAAAATAGGCTTCAATAAATGTTTGTTTAATAAATGACATTGTCCTTATGAAGCATTCACTTGGGACAAGATCTATGCTAGGGACAAGAAAGTGGATTGGCACGTGGTAGGTCATTTGTTCATTCGTTCATTCGTTCATGTTACAAAAACCTGTCAAGCACCTTGTATGTTCCCAGTACTGTTCTAAGCACATGTGAACAATGTCCAGCCATTGTCCTTGTGGAGCTCACACTATAGAGAAGGAGACAGATAACAAACACTAAATATAAAAACTAAGGAAATTAGTATGATAGAGTGCTATGAATTGTGAAGAAAAGATAAAATAGAGCAAGAAGGGGAGAGAAAGATAGACTTTTGGGCTGCAAATAATTTTAATCAGAGTGGTCAGGGCAGGCTTCATTGAAATGACATTGGAAAAGACATGTGTGAGGGTGGTTAACCGTGCAGATACCTTAGGAAGTGCATCCAGGAAGAGGGAACAGTCTGTGCTAAAACCCAGAGGTGTGGCATGTTTGAGGACCAACAAGGATTCCACTATGGCTGGAGTGAGGAAGTGTGAGCCAAGGGTGATGATTTCAGAGAATCATGGGGCTTGGAGACCATGGGAGGACTTTGGTTATTTCTATGAGTGGAGTGTTACAGATAGATGTATAACCTGACCTGTCTTGGAAACTGTAGAAAGCAAGGGTATAAGCTGGGAAATCAGTTAGGAGTTGGAAAAATAAACCAGGAGAGAAATAATAGTGCCTGTTATAGGATGCCTGTAGGGGAGATGTTTTCAGCTACATATATGTATGTGTACATGTATGTGGACTACATAGGTGTAATACATATCTATATGTATGTTATGAATACATATATTTTAATTCAAAAAGGAAATTGTAGTTTTATATCTTATTTTCATTTGTAGAAACATTTCTTAGCCTTTATTGTAATATCTTATATTTGCCTTTTCAGCAAACTTTTTTATGTACTGTATCGCAAAACAACATTTAAGATAGTAGAACCTGGAACTATTATCATTCCCCTCTCGTACGTCACTTTTATGGGGACTGTCACTGGTACAGGGCCTAAATGTAAATGTGCCTGGAGTCCTCATGACCCCGCTACCACAGGATGGGTTTTTAGGGCCTGGCTTCCCCCTTACCAGCCTCCCAAGGCACTCACATCACAAGGTCTTAGAGAAAGAAACTTAATCAACAGAGTCAAACGGGTGGTGAGATGAGTTCCACATAATCCCCACTCTCATCGAATCTGAGCATCTCTTAATAAAACTCACAGTTGTTGTGGGGAAGGGATATGGGACTGCAGCCTCTCCAGCCCGCTGGGCTGCCACCTGCTCCCAGCAGGGGCTACACCGCTAATCCCCTGAGCATCATTGCTTATTTCCCAGACTGCTTTCCCTTCCAGAAAGAAAATAACCGCTGGTCTGCAAGCTACACCAGGATCTCTCTCCTGATGCCATCAGAGCCTCTGTGGCTACAGCTTGTGTCACGCCTTCAGCCACCCCCAGAGTGGAGACCATTTTCCCTTGGCTTTCCTTTGAGCTCGATGATGCCCACTGGCTCAGGTTTCTCTGTCTCAGGCCTCAGTGAGGGCTGATCCCCTTCTCTTGGCCAGGCCCCAGGTTATTTTTTATTATTTTGTTTCCGTGTGATGGTGATTGCTGGATATGAGATCAAAACTATCTAAGAGGAGTTCATGATCTTCCCTTAACTTGTTATTAGACGTGGGGTCAAGGAATCCTCATATTCCACTGGCACTGCTTCTGCTTCTGAACAGGCTCTACTTGGTTTTCCTAATGTGTCCCCGGAAACGACTGAGCAAATACTTAACAATAGTAATTACCTCCTGCCAATCAGGTGTCCTCCCCTTCCAGAGAACATAATGTCTTCGTCTGGTGCGCTCTGGAGAGCAGGGTGTGAATGCTTCCTCACTGCAGTTCTGTCTCTGTTGACTGCTGGTCACACTCCTCCCGTCGCCTCCTTCCATCCTTGCTGCCCTTTCCCATTTTGCTCTCTGGCCTGGGAAGCTAAGCTCTCTGACCCCTGGGTGCTACATCCCCCAGCCTTCCTCTGACTTTCTGTTATCTTCAGCCACTGGAAGGCACAGCAAGATGCTGGGGTTGAGGAAAGGGAGCAAGGGCGGGTGTTTCTTCCCTGCTGTCCCTCCTTTGGACAGCAGCTCTGGCTGTGGCTGTTTTCTCCACACTTGCAGCTCCTGGCAGTGCGGCCCTCTTCAAGGGCTCCCACTCTCACTGGGTTCTGGTAACATCGTTTCCTCCCTCACCTGCTCCTTCAGGCCTAGGGTGGGAACGGCCTCTGCTCTACTAACTCTGGGTGTTTGACATCTCTTATTGGCATCTTCAAACCTGTGCCTACTCCTGCCAGTAAATATTTTTCAGAACCTCAGCAGGATGCCTTCCATATCCTGCCGGCCTTATCAATGAACAGTTCTCTCTGAAGGCAGGGACAGGATTTGGGCACAGGTGCTGGGAGCTCTCCCCACTATTTCTTGTCTCCTGGGGTTTCTATCCTCACCCTTTGCTGCTGCACATTTTGGTTAGGGGACTTTAGCAGCAGTCACTCAAAGAGATGGGAGTGAAGGTCATGTGCCAATGGAGGCACACTGATGTGGGCTCAAGGCAGTGGCGGGGGTAGGGGGTGGGGATCAAAGAGAGAAGAGGTGAGCACTGATCAGCTTGGGATAAGACACATCCCATGCCATCAAAATAATATTACTGATGACCATGAAAATATGATATTCTTATTTATTGAACACCCAGTGTGTCAGGCATTGGAGCATACAGTAGACTGCGTGTAAATTACCCCCAATTCTCACAATAACTTTGCAATGGCAGTATTATGACCTCTACTGTATAGACAAGAAGATTGACACCCAGGATATTAAATGACTTGCCAGGTAATGTTGTAGCTAGGTCTTTCTGGCCCCAAACTATGATTGCTCTTTGAGCAATGCTACATTATATCATGAAGTAGAAAATCATGGAGGCTAATGTGTATGATCTAGAATGTAAATGGAATGCAGCTCACACTCTGTGTGTGAGGGGAGGTCAAACCCAGGAAGAGCAACAATGGGGGACATAAGAAACTTCATCGGGAGGCAAGATTTGACCTATACCTGGAAGGAAAAAAATGATAGGTAGAGAAGGTGAAGAAGAGAGATGAGGACACAGATGTCAGTGCTCTGTCTGGAAGCAATGACTCCCAGCTTGAGGAACTCAGGAAGTGGCTGCCCATACCTGTAACTCTTCCTATCACCTGGGCTCCAGGGCCTGAGCTGCCCTAGGCTGGGATTTAGGGTGTGCTGCAGAGTTGAGCATGGTTGACTGCACTCAGAGGCTCTTTGCAACACTTAATTAGGTCATCCTTGGATTCTCATTCAAAATGAAGTCAAAATGAAGGCCATGGGTTTCTGTTGTGCTATGTTACTTGCTATATTTGGTCTGATGGGGGCATTTGCTCTGGGGCCACACTCAGGTACTTATCCATCCATCTAGCCACCTGTTTCTCTATTCATTTACTTTCTCACTTAGAGTGATATACCTATCTACTGTATTCTTATGCCCATAACCATATATGCACACAAAACTAAACTATCCCCCAAATCCTCAGCTTTGGACCCAGACATATACCCACTCTCAGGCTGGTGGGAATGTCTGAAGAATGCCTCACGTCCATATGAATGGTGGAGCCACAACCTCCACAGGAGCTCAACATCCTGGCAACCACTTTGTATGGCCATGAGGCTCTTTCATTCCAGACCCTCGTCCTTCTTTAGATATTTGCTGTCCACTCCCACCCCTGACTCACTCACCTCCTCACACTCTTCAGGTATCTTTACCACCTTTCCCATCATTCCTTATCCAGTTCCTTCAAGGTCTTGCTACCTGTGTCCATCTCTCCTCCTTTGCAGCGCCTTTCACACTGAGTATTGTCACCACTCTCATCACTGCCCATTCACCTAATTCCCTGTAGTCTCCTCACACCAATTCATGGCAGTACTGATGAATTTTCCATGGCCTCCAGGTGGCTGAACCCATAGGACTTTTTCAGTTCTTTTCTTGCTTTCTGCAGGTCTTGGTAAACCTTTTTCCTCTGTGCTCTCCAGGACTCCATCTTCTCTGCAGTCTCCTTTCTTTCTCTGTTCTTCTTTTCCTTTCTGCCTTAATTTGTAAACCCAGACTCATTATCCTTCTCTATCATGGAGCAAGCTTTGCCATCAGATGGTGCAGTGGTTAGAAGGGTGGACTGCAGTCCCATTTACCTGGGATTTGCACTTATGAATCAACCAGCTCCTAACTGGACAAATTACCATGCCTTGCTGGAGGTTGACTAGCACTTGATAAACATAAATTATTATCCATTCCAATGTCCAAATGAGAAACCGAGATGTCATCCCACACTGTGCCTTCTTCCCTCACCTTCTCCTTTAATCCAGCACCAGGGTCCTGATCTTCTGATTGCTTCTCAGAGCTGCCTCCACCTTTTTTTTCTTCAGAGCTGCGTCAGTTCAGAGACTCATGTGGGGTTGGAGTCTTAACTGTTCCATTTGTTCTCACTTTTGCTTTCCTTGATCCAATTTTTATTTTGAAGCCAAAGTAATCTTTCTAAGAAACAAATATGACCTCAATGCTTAAAAACCCATTTGGATTGCTACTGCCTTTAGGATGGAGTCCAGAAGCATGGTACGGGGGGAGGGGTCCTCTGAATCTGCTCTCTTCTTCATTCCAGTCATGTTTCCTACCTCCTTCAGGTTTCCCAATATCCATCCCAGGACCCAGCCATACAATTTCCTAAAGATCTTCATTAAACGTAAATTCAGACCTGTTGGATGAGGCTCCCAGGCGCTGAATGCCCCAGAAATCTGCACATTTGACAAGTGCCACACCAAGTCAGCCAGTTTTCACCATCTATCTTTGTAATCCTTATTTTCCCCTCTTCTCTTTTTCCTGCTCCCTTTTGGCCTCACACACTGAGCAGGGCCAGGTTTTATTCCAGCAAACTTGTGTAACAATAGATATGATTGTCAGCCTCCCTGGGGCTGGCCAGGTTTTTATGAAATTAGACATATTTGTCTTGATGTTTAGGAGCGAGCATGAAATTCAAATCTGTGTGTTGGCATTCTGCAGGCTGGGCCTTTAATATTCAATGACATAACTTCATTGCGGTTTTGACAACACTATATAGAAGTTGTGCTTACCATTGAAAATTAAAGCCACTGAAAGCGTTGACAACAGCAAAATTGTGAATGCTTCCCAGCTCCTGAAGTGATTGCTATTCCAGTTTGTCTAGAAGTGCTTATTGTGTTTGTAATACCGTCAGTTCCACTTAAAGACGACTTGAAGTCGATGCCATACAGGTAAGTACCAAAGAAATCTCTTCCTTCCTCTCTCCACTCCTGTATCGCCTCCCCATGATTTTTCTGCTAAGAGTCTATTTTGCATTTCGTTACGGAGCCCCTGATTCTCTCACCTTCTTGGCCAATTGGAAGCATTTTTCTTTGAAGTTGCCAGGTTGACCAGAGTTTCTTTTTTTTTTTTTTTCTGTTCATTTTACTTCTTTTTCTTTTACTCCCATGTGAGTTTCAGGAAAATTGAGTTATACTGATTTACTGCACAAATCCCCTGTGCATGTGAATGATATCTTCTTGTGTGTAAAGCAAATCTTGAGTGGGGTGTTGGGGAGGATTTTGTATCTTAGGAAGGATTATTTGAAACTAATGCAAAGAGTAGACTATTAACTGACTTTGGGTTGGATCTTTATAATGTCAAGATGGTAAAAAGAAAACTTAAATGTAATTACTTAATCGTAGTCTGCTTTTCTGTAGTAATGCAGGTGAGTTGACACTGTTGACAGCCATCTTCTTAGGTTGGTTGCTTGGTTTGGTCTTTGAAGGAGATTTCTCTCCTTGTCACAAGTCGAGGGCAGGTGGTTTTATGAGAAAATATTCCTTAAGCAAGCCTTTCATCCTTAAGCAAGCTGAGATCCTTGGAATGGAAAACTAAGATGTAATAGGATTGCTGAGAGGACTGTCTGGGATGCTGAAAGCCATAATGCTGGTAGGCGTTGTGGCTGACAAAGGGTGGCCTCTGTGGAAAGTGTCCAGCATGAGAGGGCAGCTGTGTGATACCCACACCAGCAGTCTGAGAGCTAGTATGGAGGCTCTAACTTCCTGCTTCCAACACCCTTCTCATAATTCACTTCCCCACTTTTCCCATCATGGACTACAAACATTCTTTTCTGTTTCTAAATAGCCCCTTTGGAGTCTGGACTATAAGAACCACATATTGCTGGAGTGAAGCACCTTGGAGTGATTTGAATGGTGGAACACCAGAGTGCGGACATCGGAATGCTATTTTCTTCTGGATGTTTCATAATTCCTCGCAGTTTGGCATAGCCTTTGTTGGTCCTTGACTTTTCTGAAAGACTATGCCACTAACTGGAGCCTTGTACTCAGATAACCTTCTAAGGAGGCCCTTGTATTTAGAGATTCCTTTTCTGCAACTTGTCAGCAGTCTGGAGAGCCTTTAATAAGTTGTTGATGCAAAAAGAATTCAACTGAGTTAGGAACATTCTAGATTTTACCATTTTGTTGTATATTTAAATTAGAGAATTTGTTTGCTTTCTGTTACCTTTCCTAGTGAACCCACATCCTGGCTTGTCAGCTTGTTTATTCATCTCCTTAAATGACCCAAATGCATTTTGGTCTCATTTGCTATGTGTGTTCCCTTTCTGTGACTGTGCATGAGATGGATGTTGCACCTTTTGGATGGATTCCACTTTTGTAACCAATTCCTGAGTTTTCACTATGAAATTACTTCTTTCTTATACTGCCATTCTGTTATAAAAAGTTAGAATTTTGTCCACAACTTTGAAATACATACATATGGCATTGCTCAATGGAACTTCTAACATGAATGATTTTAACATCATCAAACTTCAATTTTATTTTTATTTCTTGACATTTGTGATAAACTTACTTTGTGGAAATAATTTTTTCTATGCTCAATGAGATCCTTGGCAGGTCTCATGGCTTTTCTGCTAATTTTTAGGTACTAGACAGACCTATGGTCATTGTTGTCGGTCAGATTCAGGTTAGAGCCAATAAATGGTATATATAGCCTCATGCAATGGTCAAAACTCTGGATTGAATTTAGAATTACATATTCTTCTCTGGCTTGGCTTGGACTGCTTCAGGCTGGAAACCTGGAGTGGGAACCAGGTATGGATCTTTGGCTTTCTCTGTTTTCCTGGTTCTCAATCCATCTTCTCCCCATCTTGGTCACTAGCTGGATCTCACAAGAACAGAGGCATGAGAGGGAGGAGAATTGAGTGGATGAGATAGTGTCTACTCAGCCAGGACTTCCTGGTCTCTGGTATTGGCCAATGGATAGAGTTGATTAATTCTTGAGGGCACTTTCATATGGAATCTTAAGAGATTCTCTGTAGGATCTTGTGACCTGACATATCTGTGACCTGTGTGTGACCCCCTACTCCACCTAATATATTAGACACTTGTGTTACCTTCTACTTCTGTGGGCACCCAAGGGTACAACTCTAACCTCTTTCTGCTGAGGATTTGATTTCTTCAATTGAGCAGGATCCAAGAAGGCTCTAGGACCTAGGTAGCCTCTCCCCACTTGACCCACATCTGGTCCATGAGAAACACTCATGAATCTCTTGCTCTATTCTACCAATCCTGGTGAAGCAGCCTTCCCTGTTAGAGCAGCTGGTAACTCCAATTCCATCTTTACCCTGTAGATTTCCACTTGGGGCAAGACCTGGTTCTAGTTCCTTTAATCTCCTTAGGTATAAGGCCGGGCATGGGGAGTCCTCTGTGTCTTTAAAGTGCAGAAATACATTTCAAATTTCTTCAAATGGTCTCATTGGAGAACCTCTCATGAGGCCTAGGGAGGGAAGATAACATTTTTTCCCACTCTCTCCAAATAGCTCACTGAGGTGAAGGGTCTCAAAATTGAAAAATTGTGTTCAGTTTCTCATCCTTTATAAATTCTGCGAAAGGGGGCAGGGTTGAAAAATGTTGTAGGGAGTGTCTCATTTTGTCTTTGGTTTACCTGTTTCCCTCTCACAAGGGCTGTACAGTCTAGAGGAGGGGCCAAATCAAATGAGGAAAAAGTCAAAAACAATCAAGAAGGTGTTACAAGTCAAATAGTCCTAAACCTCATCTATACAGACAATTAACATGGTAGCTCAAGTTAGGGTCTGGGGGTGATGGAAAGGGGGAAACAGGATGAAATTGTGTGTGTATTCAAAGCTTTCAGCTTTAGTCTTGTTGCTGTCTATTGCTCTCCTACTTGAAATTCAAGATTCAAACACTCTGAGATGATGAGCCAAGCTTCAAGGATTCTCCTGGCTGAGAAAGACTGGCTGAGAAAATGCATCCAGGGTCCAGGCAGCTCCAGCAGGGAGGAGCTGAGGATGATGAAATACAGAGCTTACATTAGGCACCATATGCATGTGAACCTTGTTTTATTAGCCTTTCTGTGTTATGGGTCAATTCTAGAAGCCTCCTGTGATACACGGGAGAAGAAGTACACTTAGATCAACAGCATTCACTTTGCAGAAGTATTTAGATGCCCCATTGATCATTTGATCATTCCACATGTAATATACTCAAGTGTACACCTCATGCACTGTATTTTTCAAGACTCCTCCAGCCATTGTGAGAGACAGTAAAATCTTTCCAGTAGCTTAAAAGATGAGAGAATATGGACAATAATTATACTTCTACTGGAGACAGTGTAATGGTATATGTGAATGTCAGGACAGAGAATACCTGGTTAGTTCAACAAGAAGACAGATGCCTTCCTGTTGCCATGGTCCAGGAAAATTTTACATGTAGTTGGGAATCAACTGTGTCAAACCCTGGACTTCACCATCTTGCCGAGTACTGACTTCCTGGCTAGGCTCAGTCATGGCCTCTGGGCTCCCCAAAGTTGTAAGTATTGATCATATTCACCACTGGCCAAGATTTTGACAGAGTCTCTGACTCACCATTCCTTACATCCAAGGAGTCCAGCACTTCCAGAATTTTTATGCCATGCTTAATAAGTATCTAGGGCATTTCCTGGCACATGGTAGGTCTTCCCTAAGGATTTATGGGCTGATTAGTGAGAAACTAAGAGGGAACTTCTGGG
The DNA here is from genome assembly GCA_963575145.1 of Galago senegalensis. Lineage (NCBI taxonomy): Eukaryota > Metazoa > Chordata > Mammalia > Primates > Galagidae > Galago > Galago senegalensis. The sequence continues at coordinate 31,509 of CAUYTI010112534.1, forward strand.
ATCATGCTGATGTATGCTACCTCTGGCTTTGACCCTGACTGGCAGGGTACCCAGGAGGCTACATCTGGGAAGACAAGGCCAAGACACCTGGAATGGTCCTACCAGGACAGAAGTGTCCCCTGAGAACCTTTGTCTTTGGGCATTACTCTCCACCTTCCTTTCTGTTTTAGAGTTTTTGGCTTGTGGTCTTCCTTGGGAGATCTGTTTCACAGTCTCTCTCCCTCTGGAGGCAAATCAGTATCTTTGTTTTAAAACTCCCACTAGTCTGCCTCTGGGGGTGCTTTGCATCCAGGGTGGCTTTGGGGATAGAGTGACAGAGAACTCTTGCCAGAAAGTTCCCCCTTATGTGCATACTAGGTTTCTCTAGCTGGAACTGAGGATTCTTTTCAAGTTCTCCTGGGACAGTCACCACTGACATCTTTTTAGCAAGTGTCCCCTCCCTGGGTGCATTCAGGGCTTAACCAGGAAGTTCATCTTGGCATTCTGCCTTCTGCTTCCTCTCACTGCTACTTCCTTCCCCTGAGTTAGCCAGTGACATTCCAGGGTAAAGGGAGGAGGTTTCTTTCCAGGGGCATCTGTGTTCTTCATGGTTTATATAAGGAAACCATTTGTTCCCTCAAAGTTTGGGAGCCCCTGTAAGTAGTCAGCTGACAGGGTGCTTCCCTGGGGTGGAAGATCCCAGGGCCCTGAGCTCACATTGCTGGCTGGTTTACCTGTGTGCCTACACCAGAAAGCAGCAGAGCTCAAGCACTCCATTCCAGACACGGTTTCCTGTCCTCTCTCCACCAGTCTGAGAGGTTTCTGAGGTTATAGACTTGAATCTGCTGTTTAATTTCTAACCTCCCATGGCTCCCAATTTAGGGCTCGCCTATGGGGTCCAACCACTCAATTAGGGCAAGCATTAAAGACGGTGGCTGCTTTTACAGTGCTGAGGGAGGTGGCAGCAGGTCCCAGCCCAGGAGGCTTTCATGCCTCCATGATGGCCTCTTTCAGGGGTTTCTTTGTCAGGTAACAACTTGGTCATCATTAATGCTATGGCGGCAAGCATCAGACAGCTTGAGGACAATGGGCTAGGCCACCAGGAGGAATAAAGGAAAGCTAATAGTAGAACTGAAGGCCACAAAGAAAACCTTCCCTAGTTTTGACGTTGTTCCCAAGGTGACCCCTGTGGTCCATCACAGTTCTCTCTGCAGGTTTATACCAACCACTCTAATTTCTAATAATATGAACAGCTACTCTTTAGGAAACACCTTGAGACAGAGTAGTTTTTATTTCTACTTTATAAATGAATGAATGGCATCTCAGAAAGATTAATGATCTTCCCAAGTTGACACAGTCCATGGGTGGTGGAGCTGGTACTAAATCCAAATGTGATCCCCAAACTGTTTTTCCATACCACATTCATTCTTTCCCTACTATACTCTCTCTCTAGCTCTCTCTCTTTATCTCCCTCTCTCTCTCACTCACTCTTTCTCTCATTTGAACTTGGTACTGAAATGAATTTTAAGTTCAATCAAGAATACTTATTTGTCTGGGCTATTCATTTGCTTCTGAAACCTGCAAAGAGTCAAGAAGGGGAACAGGGGAATGGTAGGCATAGCCTGGTACACATTTTGTGAAAGACCCACAAGGTTTGTACACTCTGATTCTGTTCAATTTCTTTTCTCCCTCCTGTTTTTGGCAACTGTCCCTTAAGCCCGTCTGTTCTCTGCCTCTAATATATTATGCTGATATTTTATTACCAAACAATTACATCCACTAATTTGAAAAGGAAACGAGCAGGAAATTGCAATTATAAGAGTAAAAGCAATGCTCTTTTATTTCTCCCCTTTATGCATATGAAATATGGTTTGTCATTGCTGCAAAACAGACTTTCCCCCTCTTCCATGGCTCTTCACTGCCTTGTCTTTAATAATTGAGCAGAAAGCAGAGCAATAATTAGATGCCTGATAACAGAGGAGATATCCATGGATTTGCAGTATGGAGAGGCTCATCTTGGAGCTATGAGGCCCACCATCATTTCTCCATGGGAAAAGGTATACTTCATGCTGTTTCACTTGAGTACCTTCCAAAGTATTCTATACATCTGTGGTCCTTTATGTAGATTAATTATTTGTTCACAATTATTGTTTCCTCTCTGCCTTTGCCATGCTTTCCCACCTCATTGACTTCGGGCTTGGCCAAGACTTGCTGTGGTCAATGTAATGTGAGTAGATGTGATGTACAGCTCATTTAACTAAGCAGAAGCTTTGGATGTGCCTGCAATATTTGGTCCTGCATCTCTTGAGCAATGCATGGGAAGGAGGCTGCTCCATTTAGGTCCCTGAGTGATTACGCTGCACAGAAAAGCCCTGCTGACTCCTGATGGATATGTGGCGAGAGCAAGAAATAAACATTTGCTGTTTTAAGCCACTGAGATTTGGAGCTGTTTTTAAATTACAGTCAGCCCAGCCCATCCTGACGGATCTATCTGTGATCTCATTTGATTCTCATTATATCCACGGGATGGAGAAAAGGCTGATCACACGGGGTAGTGTCAGGGAAAGAGCGTGTGATGTGGAATCAAAGGGACCTGTCTGAGAAGGCTTTTTCCGACATCGCTGGCTGTGCAGGCTCAGCCAAGCAAGCGGATCTCTCTGAAATCTGAGTGCTTTCAGGGAAGAAACAACTGTAACAGGAGAGTAATAATACTTACATTGAAGATACCTGAGGACCAGAGTTCATGTATGCCAAAGGCCCCAGCATAGTACCCATCATAGAGTAAGCAACAAATACAAGGTAGTTGTTTTTCAAAAGTGTTATTATCTTAAAATCCCTTTTTGACATTATCTCCATTGAACAGATGGGAATGTTGAGCCTAAATCTGATACAGGGACCTGCCCAAGCTAATTAAATAACAGAGCTGGAACATAAGTTTGGATTTTCCGACTCTGAGACCAGAGCTTTCTCCTGGGACTAATAATTATTGCCTGAGTCCATGCCTGGAATTGCGCTAGGGAGGATAGGGGTTAGGGGGAGGAGAGAAGGTGTTAAGAATGAAAACATTGCTCCTCCAAGGAGTGCAAAGTTTACATAGTGAAATGAACTAAATAACACAGTTAGCTCCAAAGAAGCAACTGGTTTATATAAGGCACACAATATTCTGAATGCATCAGAATCACCAGAATAGCACATTAAAATGAAGATTCCCTGCTTCTACCCCAAGAGTTTCCACTTTAATACATCCTATAAGGGGAAGTAGAGCATAGTACTTTTTTTTTTTTTTTTGCAGTTGTTTGGGACTGGGATTGAACCTGCCACCTCCGGCATATGGGGCTGGCACCCTACTCCTTTGAGCCACCAGTGCTGCCTGAGCATAGTGTGTTTTAACATTAGGTTGCCTGGGTTCAAATCTCTCTTCTGGTGCCCATGAATTAATTACATGGTCTTTAGCAGTTACCTAACCTCTTTGTGACTCAGCTTTTTCATCTGTAAGATGGGGCTAATAATAACAGTTGTCTTAGATATTACAAGTATTAAATTAGGTATTATGGCTCTGCACATAGCATTCAGCAAACACTCAGTAGGTGCCATCCATTAGTATATTGATGCAGAGTTTCTGCAAAGCACCAGTCCAGAAACTTTACTTAAGAAACAGCCCAGAACAACCCATTCCTCTGGTGTTCTGGCTGAGAACCCTTTCCTGGGGCTTCTTGAGATAATAGCTTCAACCCTAGTGGGGTCCACAGGGGGAGTTTCCAATCATGGGAACTTTGATTGTGTGGGTGTAGTGGGACTAGCAGCGCATCATGATGACTCTAAATGGCATGTATGCTGTCGCCTTCTGCTTGCCTGTGCAAATGTTTGCCCCTGGGAGAAGACTTTCATTAGCAAACTTCATTTGGGAACCATCTCTGGCTGGCAGGTGGGCAGCAATCCGGAGAAGTGCCTGGTGCTTGGTGGCCCGAGGCTGGAGTCAGGGCTGGATCCGTCTCAATTGGAGTGTTTCATTTACTGCTCGTGCCCTGTGCCAAACCCCTCATTTTGCCCCTTGTTAATCATCAGATATTAGAGTTCATTAGAGTCACATTTACCAGGAGAGAGGTTTTCTTCCTCTTCCTCTTTTTTAATTTTTTTGAATAATTCGTGTCCAATTTAGAAGGATTGAATATGGTGTGTTCTCCCACTCCAGCAAGAGCTGTAGGTGAAAATCTGGTTTCTCAGATGAGGCAGAGACCAGACTGCAGGGAGCCCGCCACAGCCCAGCCTGTCATGGCTGCCGGGGACTGTCTGACTGAAGGCTTCCAGGCTGCTTTCCCATTTGCCCGTACTGGCTCTCCAGTTTTTCTTACTCTTCAAGATCTGCCCTGCTGCCCTGTGGGGAGCCCTCAGCAAGCCATCCTCCCTCAACCCACAGAGGTGGAAAGTCTGGGCTATGGGAAGGCAGATCAGATCCTCTTTGGGGACTGTATTATCTCAAGCTAGAGGGTTGCCTGTTCCTTGGGACAGGAGGCTGCTGCCACATGTGTTCTGTGATCAGCACAGAAGGAGTTACAGAGACTGACGGAGTAGGCTCCTCCCACCAGCCTGACTGCCTGGGTTGAAATTCCAGCTGCCCAACTACTTGGGGGTGGTGACTTGAGCCAGCACCTTCATCTCCCTATGGCCTCAGCATCCTCATCTGTACAGGAGGTCTGGGAACTGGCCCTGCTCATGGTGTTGTCCTGAGGATAAAGGTGAAAACACAGAAAATACAGAAATACACAAACAGAGAAACACATAACATAGAAAGCTTAAGTAGAAATCATTTAGACCAGGGTCCATCTGATGCTTGATAATCTCTCAATCAGCACTAGTGGCTATCATTACACATCCCTTAGATCAGAATTTGAAGTTTGTGCTGAGGTATAGGTTTTATTGTATTTTATTTGTTCAATTAAAAATTAATTCTAATTACATAAGGAATTCATGAATACATTCTCTTTGTAAAAAAATTAAAGCACTACAGTGAAAATTAAATACAATTTGACTAAACTCATTCCCAAACTCTTTATAGCATTTATTAATTTTCAGTTGGGTATTCAGCTTTCTATAATTTTTAAAAAGGCTTAGGTATGTGTGTATACTTGTATTTACTTGTCAAAAATAACAGCGCATATATAAATACCTATCTATCATAAATGCTATCCTGCAGGTAGGCCCTTTTTTCTCAACATTGTGTCTTAGAGATTATTTTATTTCAAATCATAGTGGTATTTTATATTTATTTTAACAACTTTATACTATTCCATATTATGAGGACATCACATTTGATTTCGCTATGGTTTAAAGTTTCCCCCTCCTATAAGTGCTGCTATATAAATATCCCTGTAAATGTCTCACTCTGGATTCATCTTGTCATTTTGCTAAGTGATTGTACAAACCTATACTCTCATCAATTGTGTACCAGTTATGTTTTCCTACAACTTCACTATCTTTTTTCTGTGCCAAACTTAATTTTGCCAATCTCAACAGTGTAAAAGGATGCAAAAATTGCATGGAGGTTTTAATCTGAATTTTTCTTATTCCTTCATACTGATAAAATTGAGTCTCTGTATGTATTCATTGTCTACTGGTATTTTTTCCTGTGAAGGATCTGTTTGTATTGTTTATCGTTTCATTGTGTTAAATTTCTTTTTCTTTGGAGTTTTAAAATAATACAACAATAATCCTCCTGTGCTGTACTTGGTGACAATAATTTCTCCCACCCACTGTGTGTTTTGTGTCTTACACACGTGCTTAATTTTGATTTAGTCCGCTTACACACATCTATCACCCTGTTCCTCCGTGAATTTTGCTTTCGTGTCCTTTTTGTAAGTAGACTTCCCTTGTCTGTAACATCATAAACACGTTTTCCAATATTTTCCTCTATTTTTAAAAAGTATTAAGCCTTTCCTCCATCTGGGCCTTATTTTAGTAAATGATGTAAAGTAGGATCTAATTTTATGCACTGGTGGCTGAGCTAAGAGCTTTACATGTATGATCTCAGTCATTCACACTACTGCAGTTAGGCACGCTGACATCCATCTTCCAGAGGAGGAAGGAAGTTGAGAGGGATGCAGTTAGTCATTTGCCCAAGGTCCCAAAGGTTGACACAGAGCAACCACCTGCCGTGAGATATATGTAGGATCACACAAGTCTTTGCATGCCCAAATGTCTCTCCCGGAGGTCCCTGCAGGTTGAACACTGACTGATCACAGTAAGAGGAGGAATTTGGACCTTGTCGGGAAGAGCCCCTCTCCTGAAGGAACTGAAATTACTGAGCATCCCTGAAGACCAGGTCCCAAAAGGGAGCAGCAGATTTCTGCAAAGGATGAAGAATCCCCCAGACTCAGCCACACTGCTTCCATGAATCAGCTTCAGACCCTGGTATACATTAGAATCAGGAGGTCTTGGTGGGTGTCTGACTCAACAGGGCCCAGACTTCAACAAGTAGGGCACCACTCCAGCTTTGGTCCTCTCTGTATAGGGCTGTGAGCACAGCTCACCTTCATGTCTCCTTTCACCTGGGCCCCTGACTAGCAAGGCTAAGTGTGGGGTGGGGGTCTTTAGGGAGGCAACACAGGAAGGAGGATGAAGGGAAGAGGTGGCCCTCTGAGGGCAACAGCTACCTTGGGCATGACCTTGCATGTCCCACAGCCTCTCACTCCACTCCCCTCTGTGGGCTGGAAGCCTGGCCCAGCTGCCCCATCTCTCTCCAAGGAGCTGTGAACTGCACACGGGGCAATGCAGCATGGTGGCTCTCAGACCCCTCAGCATTTATTATACATCATAGAGAAGGGATGGATATGCAGAGTCACTGAAGCAGCAGCTTGGCATATCTTACCCCCAATTGGTCTTCCTCCATAGGATGTGGGACTTTGGGGGCCAAACCCAGAGAAACTGTTCCCTGGGGTAGCATTCTCATGTCCTGGGAAAGTGTTTTGGATGTGCTGCTGACACCAAGACCCGCTTCAATGCTGGCGTCTCCTGACCTGCCTTTCTATCGTTCCTCCACACCCATCCTCATGCCCTCTGTGTCCCACGTTCTGGGTTGGTTACACATCTTTGTTATCTTCTACCCCCTAACAGATGTTATGCTCCTTGAGGGAAGGCTTGGTCTTTTTGTAGGAGATCAGTAAATTCCGTTTAATTTCCTTTTAGAAAGGTACGAGAAAAAAAGTCAATCTTCTTTTTCCTAATAGATCTTTTCTCCAAATCAGGTGATTTTGCCCCTTTCCCCAGAACACAATGTAATCATGTAATCATTCCTCCCTCTGAACCTTTGTTCAGGCTGTTCTCCTCATCTGAGTTGCTCTTTCCTCTGTGTCTGACCTGATGTTTAGACTCTCAGTGTGTTCATCGGCTGCCCTTGGTATGTTCATATCACCTGCATGTCACATGCTATGAAACTTGAGGAGAGGGAAGAAGTGGACCTTCCTGTGTGCTTATCTCCCCTGTGGTCCTGGAGCTGACCCTGTGTGTCCCAGCCTTAGGGGAGGCTGTGCAGAGCAGATCACCAGGCCTATCATCCAAATCAGCCCTCTTCAGCTCAAACCCCACCATCACCAGACACCCTCCCGATGGTCCCACACAAGCACACACTGCTTGGAAATCAGTGGGGGCTTGGGAGGAGAAGGGGAGGCTCAGCCCATTGGCACATCAGCCTGAATCAGTCGCTAGACTAGTACATCCTGTTGGTCTGTCACTTTGTGGTAGATGATTTCCTACCTAGACCCTTCATTTCCCCTTTTTCAGAACCCAATCTCCCATGGGGCTTGTTCCCACATAATTTGGATTTAACAGATATCTTTATGGGTGAGGTGGTGGGACAATGCTCTCTTCCCTGAAAGGATTGGATTAAGTACAGTTACAGCATGACACCCCCTACCTGCATCACTGAAGGCGCCTTCCTCTTGTGTCGGGATTGTTGCTGATTGTATTCTATATTAAACACGGTATCCCTGAGGTCATCAGGCAAGGGCACCCTCTGGATGCCATTGGCAAGGCACAATAATTTCCAGTGCTGACAACAGAGAGGCAGATCCTCTGCTGGAAATGGGCGCTTAGAGTGAGTGGGGCCTCTATGGCCTTGCTCTCTTGGCTGAGAAGAATGTGAGGCTCTCAGTGCCCTTGAGTTAGCCCCCATGGCTAGGGCTCTGGTCGCCTCACTCCACTGTTCTGCCTTGTCACACTGTCCCGGGGCTCAGTCTCTTAGCTTACTTCCCTCTAGTTATCCCTGAGTCTTGCTATGCTCCAGTTTGGGCAGAATGAAGGTGAGACTTGTCACAGGCTAGGGCAGGGGCAGGTGAGATTTGAAGAGGTAGAGAGGACAAAATCCCTTTTAAGTCATCCCTCAGCAGGAAAACATCCCAGTGGCTTTCACAGTGCCATCAGCCAACATGTGGATAAGTATCTTCATGTGCAGAAATATGTCAGCAGGAGTGCTGAAGGCAGGCCAAAACCAATGAGAAATTGTGCCTGGCTTTCTTGGGAGCCCCCTGCCATGGAAGGCACGTTCGTTCATTCATTCATTCGTTCATTCCTCCATCCTGCAGATGCCCACTGAACCCTGTGTGCTGGCTCTGTACTAGGTGTAGGGACATTATGCTAAAGAGGGAGGACACACAGGGAGCTAACTTGGGAAAGGGGTACACCATCTAAACAATGCTAAGAAGTTAGAAGATGGGAGTAATGAGACCAGGTGGCATCTGTCCAAGATGAAGGTGAGTGAGAGAAGGAAACCAGCAGTTGCCTCACCCTGAGTGTCTGCACTGGGAGCCCTGCGTGTGGCTGCGGGGGCTTGGACAGTCCTCGGGGGACCCCAGGCAGTGGATGGATGCTTGTCACTCACCACAATGAGGGTGACACCAAGCATGAGAGTGCTGAGGAGAAGGGAGGAGGGAAAGAGGGAGAGAGGAAACAGGAGGAAGGTCTCATTAGGAGGCCACCAGTGGTGTGTGCCTGTGTCCAGGAGGGGTGGCCTGGGGGCTCCTGGAAGGGACCCTGTGCCTCTGTTAGCCTCTGTGATGCCGATGTCCAGAAGATGGAAAGAGCAGGGGAAGGAGGAGGAAGAGCTTCAGCTCCCGTTACTGTGACTACTCAGTGTCTCAGAAAAAGTGTTAGGAAAGTGGGAAAACGGCCTTTTCATGCTGATACTGTGTGAACAGGTTTCCCAGGGACAGACAAATATACAGTGTTAAAAGATGAAGAGGAAAGGGAGGGAGCTCTCAGTTCTTTGGGCCTGTCAGCTGCTTCCTGAGAACCCATTCTCAGGAGTAGAATGAGGAAAAGAACTTGCTAGAGGGCAGCCCCTGGGGGTAGGGGAGGCGGGGTTGTGGGGCAGAAGGGGGACACAGGGCAACAAGCAGCATGCTGACCATGTGGGCCTCTGGTGTTACACAGAGAACTCTCAGTGGACCCTCCCAGCAGGGAAATGCCTAGAGGCTGAGGCCTGGGAAGCCAGCTTCATGAGGGCACCCAGTTCCTAGGGTTCCGATCTGTCATTCTGTTTATGTAACCTGTTGACATTTAAGCAAGTCTGTCTTAAGTATCTGTGGAGTACAGTCACCTGGTGGCAAGGCTTAGGCCCCTGGCAAAGCCACCCTGCACATGGCCTCTCCCCATCATTCTGCCATCACCATGTGAGAATCTTCCAGAGATATTTTTCTCACTTAGCTTAAACATATATATCATTTGTGTTAAACATCATGCTCTTTGGGACCCTCTTTGAGTCTAATTTATGCATTGTTTTTTCTGGAAAGGCTTTCAGAGCTCTCCCCTCATCCTGCCTCAGGGTTTCCAGGGCACTGAGGGAAGCATGATTACTGCACTAAACAAGCCATCCTGCAACGGGCCTGCTGACCAAAATGCTGCAGGCCCTACCCCGACACATTCAAGTATCACATTATTCCCCTCCCAAGGCAGCCAGTGCACGTGTCCACCCTCCTGAGAGTGTTCCGAAGGCTGGCATGGGCTCCACTCCTCACCCGGGATCCCAGGCCATGTTCTTAGTTGGTGCTGGCTGAAGGCCCCGGTGTAGAAAACCGATTCAGACCCCGTCTCCAAAGAGTGACCACACTCATTGCAACACTTTATTCCTGATAGAAAGGATGAAAACAGGCCTGAATACACCATGGGTTCCTAAGGACTGGAATGATGGAGACAGTGATGGACTGAAGCAGAGAGAGCAGGGATCGCAAACTTAACTCATTTTCTAATTTTATAACCATATTCTGTCTCCCAGGACAGCCACCACAAACACAATCTCCTTGTGACAACAAAGGCTTTATATCTAAGAACTGGAAAACTGCCAAAGGGACTTCTCCCCGGGGCCCCTTCTGTGGAAATCCATTTGCCCTACAATCCGGAGCATGTCAGTCTTCACTGGGATGCTGAGAGAAGCGACCCAGTTCTCCCTGTCTCTTCCCACCCAGCGGACTCAGCCCAAAAAACAAAAACATGAAACATAGGAGGGAATCGAATGGTGTGAAGTGGTCACATTCCAGAAGGAAGCAAGAATTCTTTTCCCTATTACTTTTTATTATGGTTTTGGCGCTATCCTATTTATGTGTTAGACCCCCAGCTCTGTGAGAAGATAAGAGAACATAAATTATTTATTACATGCCCCACATCCACTATAGTGCTTGGCACATAGTAAGCCCTCACTAATGCTTTTAGGCTGAGATGTGTTGTGGTCATTGCTGTTTAATTCATAGCATCTTAGGGTGAGGTGTGGCTGCACCCTGGGAGGAAGTAGGCCCTGGAGGAAGGATAGCCCTGTTGTCTGGGGCAGGTCAGGAGGAGAGGGTTCAATCTTTTAGTAGGAAAACTTGGCACTCAATGGGTGCAGCTGCTCAAGCTCATGGCACAAGGTGGGGGACTGCCTGGAGGAAGCTGCAGTCTCTGAAGGCTTCTGTGTGCCACATACCACTCTCAGCCCTCCACATACACCTTTTACTGTCACAGCTGACCTGGGACGCAGGAAATACTCATCTTCCTTTTGCAGACGAGGAGGTGAGTCAGAGTGAAGTGATGACATTCTGACTCCACTCCAGGCTCTTTACATCTTGCTCCCCTTCACACCTTGTCCTCTACAGAGTGGGACCCCATGGGTGAGCAGTGTAGAGCCGAGGAACCCAGCATGGGTAAAGGGGGTGAGCCAACACGGGGCTGTCGCCGGTGGTGGTGCTGGGGCTGCAGCAGGATGAAGCTCATTCTGGAGCGTCTGGGTGCGAGGCTGATAGTGGAGACAGAGATTCACACACAGGAGCAAGGTGAGAACCAGTGGCCGAAATCAGGCAGGAAGGGTTCCCTGGGCTCCATGACTGGTTCACAGTGAGAAACACTGACAGGGCCGAGTCCCAAGGTTATGTAACAGACCTCTGAAATATTCCTCTTCTGGGTTCTGAGTTGGACAAATTCTGGGGAAGGATGAACACCACTCTTAGAAAGTTTTCTTAAGTGGCAACTGTCTGAGTAAGGAAATGGAAGAAAGCAGAAACCACCCTATCCAGTGAACAGACGTGCTCTCTTCTCTTACAGGGAATGCATTCTCTTTGAGCCCACCCTGTTCTCTGTTCACCTGACTGAAGACGGAGCTTACTCTCAAGGTTGTGTTACATGGTGGGGAAAAGTTACCTGGATACGAATTCTGGGACTCATTAAACAGTGGGTAGAGAAGGAGGAGAGAAGGAGGGAGGGGAGTAAAGAGCAGAGTACAGCAGGATGATGTTGCCTTTTCCTGTAAGAAAGAACCTAAAATAATTGCATCTCTCATTTGAAACATTTTAATTGTTCACACTTTACTCCTGTTTGAGCAAAGGAGTGGGTTAGGAGACTGAGTCTTAGGGGGGAAATTCTTCCCATGAAATGCATTGATGAGCCCACAGGACTTTACAGGTCATTGAAGGAATGGGCTGGAAACTAGTATTTACTTATAGTGGAAGACTGCCTTCTATCCCCCTCTGCTCCTTAAGCACTTTATGCTTATGATATTTATTTGAACAAATTGATTAGTCTCCCTTTAAGTGTAACTGGAGAAGCTTGTCCAGGATTGTTCAATGCAAGCCCAGGCTGGGAAATACCTCCTGGTTGTTGGGGGACTTTTGGTGAAACAGGAAAGGAAATAGTGGCTGATAGTTCCAAGTGGCAGGATTTGCAGGCAGCAGGCCTGCTCTAAGTCCATCTTTTCCTTGAAGTGGTCATTGGCTTAATTCCCTCTTAATCGCCATTAATCAAACCCGCTCATAGGACACAACTTCAATAGCAAATTGAGTCTATAGTACAAACAACATATAACAGCTTTTCTTTCCCATCTCTGTGTCATTGGCATTTTAGCAGAGTCCTTAACTAATACAGGAAGAATGTCCTGGATTGCTGAATTTCAGGTACTGGCCACAGGCTGGTAGGGTAGGCTGGCTTTTCTTAACTCTTTGAATAATACACCACCATTCCACATAGAAAGGAACTTCCTTACAATTGCCTTCTTTTCTTCCTATAAATTCCTCTATGATTTTGTTAAGAATGGGCCCAACAGGTTGGCTGTTTTGCAAGGGCTTTAATCAACTCTGTCTTCATTGACGGGCTAGAAAAATATCATAACAGGGGACAGTTCTGCAGAGTGGAATCACGCAGGTATGGAAGTTTCGCAGGCTTTGTTCTGTGATAATCAACACTTTTGCCTGGAAAGAGAGAGAGCCTTTGAGAGTATTCACAAACTCCAGTCTCTGGAGGAAACGGAGGAATGAATTGGGAAGAGAAATTGAGAGAAGGCAGGGACATTTGGGGTTGAGAACTGTATTAGTTGTTAGGGCTGATATAACAAAAGCCACAGGAGGGGGAGTTTGAACAATAGAAAGTGATTGTCTTGCAGTTCTGGGAGCTGGAGACTGAGATTGAGGGGCTGGTACATTGGTTTCTTCTGAGGCCTCTCTTCTTGGCTTATAGGTGTCCTTCTCTCTGTGGCTGTGGTTCTATGTGTCTGCCTTCTGTACATATCTACATCCTAATGATCTCTTTGTATAAGGACACTCGCCATATTGGATTATGGTGTACCTTAATGACTTTATTTTAACTTAATTAAAGGCCCTATCTTCCAATACAGTCACATTTTGAGGTACTGGTGAATTCAACGTTCAAATTTTATGAGGACACATTTCATCCCACAATAAGGGGTGAATTTGGAGAAGCTGCTGGAACCAGAAATCACTTTGATCCTTCTATACACAAAGGGGGATAGCTCTTGCTACAAAGCATATACACTAATAATTTAACACATAGGTATTAGACATCATTTACAAAGGGCTCTAAGAACCACATATTATCCATTTGTTTTCCAACTTAGTTGCCTGTTAAAATCACCAGGAAATTTTAAAAAACACTGATGCCTGACACCTTTTGAGATCCTGATCCTATCGATATCAGGTAGGGACTAGAGATAGTAAATTTTTAAACTTCTGAGGGGATTTTAATGTGAAGCCAGCAAATAAGGAAACCAGTGGTCAGACCAGTTCAATGACTTGTCCAAGATGAGAAGACATGTGTGGAACGGGTCTGTGAAAGTTTCCCCTTGAGCTCATAGTTTTGTTTGTTAGTACTTACTGATTGCTCACCACGTTGGGTTCTGCGCTAAATGCTTGGAATATGTGTATGAAGAGGAATAAATCCTGGTTCCAGAGGGGCTGGTGGTCAACAGCTGACTCCAGTGCCCTGTCTGTGATGTGGGAGTGGGGAAGTGGGGAGTGCTGATGCCCAGGCCAGAGGGCTCAGCCAAGGCCAGTCTGGTCTGTACTTCCTGGCTCTTCCCAGCAGTCTGTTGAGGGGGTTGAGCCTCTTCTTGAAGCAGCCGCTGCTCTTGCTTGTCTGCGCAATCTTATATCTTTTTGATATTCTTTATTACCCTTCGGGTGGGTGGGGGAAGGTGGTGAGTAGAGGAGAAATGAGGAAACAAGTACAAGAGCTGATGGTAAATTCCTTCATGGTAAAATCATGATGGTAAGTTTTAGATGTCAGTTTAGTTTGACTAAAGTATACCCAGACTGATGGCAGAACATTATTTCTGGATATGTCTGTGAGGATGTTTCTGAAAAAGAAAGAGATTAGGATTTGAATCAGGAGACTCAGTAAAGAAGATCTACCCTCACCAATGTGGGCCTGATAGAACAAAAAGGAAGAAGAGGGGCAAATTGGCTCCCTCTGTGTGGGCGAAAACATTGACCTTCTGCTCTTGGACATCAGACCCCATGATCTTAGACCTTTGGACTTCCACCAGTGGGCTCCCTCAAGGCCTTACCTTAGACTAAATTATACCACCTGGTTTCCTCTCATCCTTCATAATCATGTGGGGCAATTCTCATAAAAATTTTACTTTTATCTATCAATAAATCAATTATTCTATAACCCATTTGTTCTACTTATATGGTGTCGACACAGTGTGAGAGTTCACACTATGTGACAATTGTCCCCTGCAAGTACCAGCTGCAAAGAGGACTAACTCAACCTTCCTTCCCTGGAAGTGTTTTCCCCACAACTTCATTGACTTTAGAACTCCAGAGCTCTCACATTCAGCCCCTTCCACAAAGAGGCTCCAGAATGAGTCACTGACCTGTTGTTAAAAGGAATAATATCAGAGCCAGAGTGACATCTTCCAAGGGCTACCTTCCATGTCTCATCCCCAGTGATGGAAAATAGGCATCAGTCAGAAGGTGGGTGAGTTTAGGAGCAGCTGAGGAGTCTTTCTGACACTGTTGGAACTGGACCTTTGTGGATAGAGCAACCAGGGGTGGGTCTCTGTGACCCTCTTTAAGTACTGGCTGCAAAAAGGACTGGCCAGTACACCAGTTTTAGGAGGGAAAGGGTCCCATAATTCCACTAACTTCAGACAGCATCATGCCTCTTACAGATCATCCCCTGTATGCCAAGCCCTGAACTGGGCCAGGCGGAAGGCGCCAGTGAAATAGAAGGGAAGGTCCAGCTTTTAAGCAGCCTGCAGCTTAAGTGGGTTGACAGGTACATCATCACCAGGTGTCTCGAGTCTGGTGGAAGACGAACAGTCTGCACCCTGGGGAGCCCCAGGCCTCCTGGCCTAATTTGAGAGATGTGGTTTCTGCCACAGGCTGGTATTTAGGATGAACATACATATTTAAAAGACCTAAGAACAGACACAAATAAGACATTAACATGTGCAAATGGTTACAGCTGAATAGCTAGAGTGGGAAGATGGGCCAGAGAGGCAGAGCCGACAGCAGGATGTCTCAAACCTGGGGAGTCAGCTGCTCCACCCACAGCCAGATCAGGTGGTGGTGAGGGCAGGAGCCCTGGGCAGCAGCAGGGGCACTGTGGGTCCAGCATTGGTTACTAGGAAACTCAGTGCCCTCGCTTATGGCAGGCAGAAGGGAAGTGAATACAACTGTGTGCTCATATGTGTGAAAGCATGAAAGTGATCAAGGGGACATGGTCATGATTGGTGAACATGACTATGTGTGGAATGTGTGTGCTCACTTGTGGGGGTTTCCTTTCCGCTGAGGGGAGATTGAAGATGCCCATACCTAAGTCATCCAATCCACTCTGTCTCTCATTCTGGGAAGCTTTCCCTGTGAGCCAAGGCGGCTCTCCCTGTGTTGGCCTGGCCTCATGCCCTGTGCAGAATGGGCTCCTCCCTGGGGAGCTGGAGCTCTTATCCAGCTCTAGACAGTTCCTTGCTTTCAGACCTGAGATGAGGAGAAGCATTTTACCAGTCCACAAGCACTAGAGGACACTGCTTATGAGCTGTGATTTGCCTAGACTGGGTGGAAGGTAAGTTACCTACACAATAAAGGGAATCTAGAGAGACCAAGACCATTGAGAAAATTTTAGAAGCAGACAAAGAGGGAAATTATAAAAAAAAGCTACCCTCACTTATGGAGGAACTAGGAGACAACCTTAAGAAATTGCCTTAATTTGGGGTGGAGAGGGGGGCACAGAATGTTGTCTGGAGAGGTGGAAATGGAGTTAGTTTTCTGAATTCTTGGGTTAAAGACTCCCCTGGCATCCTCCCAAGCAGACAGCAGTAAGAGGAGCGGGTTGGATCCAGGGCAGCTGACAGTCTGGCTGCATAGTGGGCAAAGAGCACTGGGCCCTGGACAGTTCTCTTGGTGGCCCCTTGCTGAGGGGGCTAGGGAAGGGAGGAAGCCCTAGCCCCAGATGCTCGGGCCTGAGTCCCAGGGCTTGTTTCTGAAGTTTAGGTAAGACACTGGGCTGTGGAAGTCACAACCAGCCTTGACTTTCCCCTGCCTTCACACCACTCTCTCTTGTGGCCCCAACACGCGGCAGTGATCCTGTGATTCTCACCCGTTTCTCCCTCTTCCCACCAGTGTCCATGGATCCTCACTGCCCTGGCCCTGCTCCAAGACTTTGCTCACATCTTTACATCCACCAGCAATGCCCTTCACTGCTCCACACTGATCTAACTCCACCCAGTCTCCAAGGTGTGGCTTAAGTACCGCTCCCTCCAGGAAGCCCTGCAGGATTTCTGTCTCCCATATGTTCCTGGATTCTGATTCCTCTAGTTTCCCCCTGGCTTCACTGCCTGTATCTTGCTCACCCTTTCTGGTTCCTTCAGCTCACCCTAAGGTGGGAACACCTGGGGCATCTTCCTGGGCTCTCCTTTTCCTTATACTTTCTCTTTTCAGGGAAATTTCTTCACCTTGTGGTTTTACTTAGTAGCCCTCTATCAGTGACTCTAAAATTCCAGTGTGTAGTCCTGGCCTTTTCCGTGATCTTAAGATTTATGCATCCAACCGTCTTCTCTTCATCTCTACTTGGTTATGTAATAGAATTCTCAGGGTTCAAACATCCCCAAAGGAAGCTCTGTTTCCTCTTGTGGCTTCTCTTTTCCCAGTCTCAGTAAGGGCACCACCACCACCATATACCTAGTTGCTTAAACCAAACAGAGGTCCCATTCTAATGATCCTGTTCCTTTATTCCTTGGGTATCTTTCATTGGCAAAACCACTGGCTTGGGTTAACATGTCCTACATCCTTCTGAGCTGTTCTCTCTTCATGCAGGACAGGGCACAGTCACAATCGTGAGTATCACAGCAGCTGTCTTCTCACCCCTCCCATTGCTTTCACCTATTACCTAAATCCATACTTGATGAAGTCAAATGCATTTTAAGGACATAAGTGAAGTCATGCATTTTTCTGCTCAAAACCCTCCTGGGTCTTTCTGTCATACTGAGAATAAGATGAAAACTCCTCATTCTGGCCCCCAGGCATCACAGGATGAGGCTTTCTGGGGCCTGGTCCTGGCACAGCTCTCCGATGCCACCTTGCTGCGTCCTTCTGCGTGCTCAGTCCGCTCCATCTCGGGTCCCTGGTACTGGCTGTTTGCTCTGCCTGGGACCCCCTTGCCCCACATCCTCCCAAGGCTCACTGCTTCCATGTCAGGCAGGACTGAGGCCAAATGTCACTTCCACCAAGTGAGAGGCCCTTCCTGACAGCGGGTGCCCTCTACCGTACCACGTTGTTTTATTTTCTTCCCAGCGCTCGTCACACCCGGAGGCTGTGTTGCCTGTTTATTGGGTTTATTTTTTTCTTGCCTGTCTCCCCCCACTAGCTTGTAGGTTCTATTTCGAGGGTGGAAAGCATCTCTGACTCACTCCCTTACTCTAGCCCAGCCTTCAAAGCGATGCCCAGCACAGAGCAGCACCCGGTGAGTCTTTATTTAACGACTAAATAAATAAATGGGCCCAAAGGGATGCTGTTTGATTTGGAAAGCTTTGATTTCCTTCTTGGAAAGTGAGTTTTAGATGAGAACAATTTTTGCCAAAAGGATTCAGTATGTATATTTTGCCCAAATAACCTGCATTGAAGTCCCTACTCTTGCCCTAATACTGTATTTTGATACAACTACTACTATTTATTATGTATTTATTATTGAAGAGATGAACCAGGCTGTCTCACCATTTTTGGTGACTGCTCTGAAGCATTTGAAGATACAGGGCCAGCATGTAGCTTGGTAGAGAGGGCGTGTGGGGCAGGGAGAGAGCACCCAGGCACCACTCCAGGGTGGAGAGCGCTAGTCTAGTTTTGCCACGGGCAAGTCACAAACCATTTTGGGAAAGTCATTTATCCAAATCTTGTTTTCTAGGTTACAAGATGAGCTTAATAAGTGTAGCCCTTCTGGCTTTATGAGGCAATTGGAAAGATGAAGGAGATGGCAAGCATGTATATTTAAAGGGGAGGTGGCTGTCACTCCTAATTTATCTTTTTCACTCATTCATCCATCAAATATTTCAGAGCAATGCACTGGGCTAGTTAATGCCTGACTGAAAAGGATGTGCACTGTATACCCCACTCGTCCTCACGTGGCTAATAGGGCTGATGCGCACAAATGATGATGGCTGGAAGGTACCAGGTTACGTAAGGAAGGTGCAGCAGGCAGTGTGCTCTGAGAGTCAGAGGCAGGATGGTAATCGCAGCTCGGAGGCTTCTGAGATACCGGAAGATGTCATCTTGAAGAAACCAGACCTAACTGAAACCAATCCCTCAGGGGTCTGCAGAGGACCCGACCCAGGGGCCGGCACAGCTCCAGCAGGCTGTGGAAAGGAAGGTGACATCTCCCAGCCAAGGCCATCCTCAATGACCCTTCAGTGGTGAAGCTCAAATTGACCTGACTATTAGGTCCTGAGGCTCTGGAGCAAGTATTTTTCCTCTTAGAATATGACTTTAACATTCACACAGAGACAGAAGGACAAAACAAACAAAACCCCCCAAACAGGCACACATTACCTTATATTTGCTGTTAATTGATTCATTTTGAGCTTTTTCTGTCTCGCCTCATAGGGGGTTCAGTCTTGTCTTCCCCAGGGGAGCTAGGCTGGAGTCAGGAGCCCTTATTATTGCACAGGGTTCCTCAGATGTGGTCTTGCCTACAGCTACTATTTCCAGTAGGCAAAATCTTTTGCTCCAATTAGCACTCTCTCTGCCACAGCCCAACTCCCTCTGCCCTTCTTTCCCAGAGTAAAGCTCCCCAGGCTTGGGGCAGATAAGGTCCAAGAGCCCAGAGCCCTTTTGAGAGTTGCTGGGACTGTCCAGATTAGTGGATGGCAGTCGAGGGGCTTTCTGTCAGTGAAACCTCCATTCTGTCTCCCTACAGTGTAGACAGAAAGGGAAGGTGTCCCTGAATTCCCACCATAACAGATTGGAAGGGCCTTTGACAAGGGGTTGAGGTATTAGTGTCATATGAAGGACCAGGTCTCTGGAGAAAAAAAGGAAAAAGAAACATGAACAAGTTTTATATATATATATATATTTTTGTAAGATAAGAAACCAACTTCTCCTTATTTGGCAAGCAAGATGAATGCCGTCTGCTTTTCTTCTTTTTTGCACGAACTTTCATGACACAGGTGGGAGGTAGTCAGGTTGGGTTCCCCCCCATGTGCCCCAGCATTGCTAGATTTAGCAAATAAAACTACAGTGTGTAGTTAAATTTGAATTTCAGACACAGAATTTTTTTTAGTATATTATGCAATATTTGGTCCTCAGACTAAAAAAAAAAAAAAAACAAAAAAAAATTGCTGTTTATCTGGAACTTAGATTTAGCTGAGTACCCTGTATTTGTCTGGCAACTCAGGTTGACCCACCTGGGAGCACTGGTTCTGGAGGAGTCTGCTGCCCTGTCCTCCAAGGACCTTGGTGCTGCTTTTGTCTCCTAGTTCCTATTCTAGATCAGTCCATGCAGGGCTTCTCTGCAGCACAGTACTGAGTCCAGAGTCCCTGGCTCCTGGTACTCACAGTATATACCAGGGGAGAGATGCTTCCTCCTCCTCTGTTCCACCAGCTCTGAAACTTCACCTTTCGTGAAGCCCTGGACTGGAGACTTCAGAGCCCAGTGGGTATGTGAGAAGATGGGGGCAGAAAGAGAGGTCAATATGTGTTGGAACAGCCAAGGAAGACTTTGTGCAGGAAGTGGTCTCCATGGACCAGACACTCACTCATTCCACTGTCAAGTTGAGAGGAGTTTCAGTCCCTCCTGAAATGGGAAATGATACAGGGAGAAAGTGGCTTGGGATCTGAGGGGGAGGAAGACAGGCTGACATGTGAACGCTTAGATGTATGAGCTGAGGAGGCAGAGAGTATGGGTGCAATGGGAGTAACAAGGGATGTTCCATTACAATCAAATCATAATGGTTACTATTACATACAATATATTCTTATGTTTGTTATAGAAATTCGAGATATCAGCAACAATGCAGTTCTACAATTCTTTGTCCAAACCCTTGGGACCTTACTTGTTTCAAAATAAGACTTTGCAGATTTCCCCAAAGTAAATTAATATATATTACAGTAGCCTAATCAAACACATTGACACTTCTGAAGCAACACTTATGAACATTGACACTAAGTGGGGTGAATATGCATGATAAAAATACTCCGTCCAGGTTAGGTTATGGAAAGAATCTTTTGGCTTTCGAATCTTTTTGGATTCTGTGAGTAGGAGATTGTGGGCCTGTGATACCTACCTTTAACATTTATGGAAAATTACCTATTTAGTAATCTGTGTGCCAAACATTTTAGATACATTATCCCATTTAAAACTCACAGACTTCCTGTGAGAAAAATGCCATTAATATAGATAGAAACCATTTTTACCCTCATTTTTTAGGTGAGGAAAAGGAGGCTTATAAGGTTGAATAGCCTACCCAAAGTCTATGACTCCTGAGTGGAAAAATTTAGAACAGGAATTCAAATACTGCTCTGACTATAGAGCTGAAATATCCTGCCAGGGGGGCTGTCAGTTCAGAGGCAGGGGAGAGGGTAGCCATGGGGCTGTGCAATTATGGAACTCTTTCTGCCAAGGTATGTGTGTGTATTTACAGAACACATGTGCATGTTTTTGTGTAAAGTGTATGTGTACCATAATTGTGTGTATGTGTCTTTCTATGGTCCTGCATACATGTATGTGTGTGAGTGGGGGGGTTGTCTGGTGTGGGAAGTCCCTGGACATGTTTCCGTGTACCTTTGTGTATGTACCATCTCTTCTTATCTTTGTATCAGCAGTTCTGGAACAGAGAGTTATCCTTGTGATATCTCTGCTTTTACAAAATCTGAAGCCCCCAAAGGTATCAGAGTTTGACTTAAGCTATATTCTGTCATTGTCAGGAAGATGGAGTATTCAGAGTAAGAGCTGATGATAGACACTGTCTGACTGAAAGCCCCAAGTGGATGAATTAGTCAAGGTTGGTGAGCAGTCTCTCATGGGACCAGGAAACACCTACAGGCACCTCAGTATGGTCAGTGAACTTCATCTTGGTTCATTTATTTCTGAGGGGATTGTTTTCTGAATAAATAATAGAAATTCATGTTTTCTCAAAAGTTCCCTGAACATGGAAGAAATAAAAATGAAAACCATGGGTGGCGCCTGTGGCTCACAGGAGTAGGGCACTGGCTCCATGTGTTAGAGGTGGCAGGTTCAAACCTAGCCCCAGCCAAAAACTGCAAAAAAAAAAAAAAAAAAAAAAAGATGAAAAAAAGATGAAAACCACTGTCCAAGCCTTGGTTTCATGTTGTTGGTCTGCACAGTGGGCAGCCCAGCAGACCTGATGCACTGTTGAGGGGAGGGCCTGGTTCACAACTCTTTTCTGTTCTCCTAGACTATACCCTGCTGTGGGAGCCTGGGGTGCAGCAGAGATGCCCTACAACCAGGCAAGCAGGGTCAAGTAAGCCATAACCCTGAAGACTGGGATTCACAGCTCATGACTTGAGGCAGCTGTGACTATGGGATAGCAAACCTCAACACACCAACTCAGGAAAGAAAGAAAACAACCATGCTATTCGGGCTCATCCTCAGGCCATATTCTCAGTGAACCTCTGACTTACTACTCCAGGAAGGACAGAAATAAAGGGAAGGAGCTGACATGGCGTTCATAAAGTTTGTGTGTAAATACTATGTCAAACTACTTTAAAGTTGCACATGAACTTTAGGGACACCTGAGTATTGCCTAATGTACCCTGTTAGTCATTTTGTATGCAATATTTTATTTTTTCTTGAGGGCTACCTCTAAGCAGGGCATTTTATCTTTGTTTTAAAGACACTCACAAAGGGTAGGTAGCTTATCTCAGGTCATCCTGCTATCAAGTTGCAGGGCAAGGATTTGAACCCATAATCCTGTGATCACCATCCCTTTTCATTATACCACACTGCCTCTGAGGTGCTTCCCCTCTCTGAACACCATTGACAGAAGGGCATGAACCATAAACCATGAACACATTGGTTTAGTTATAAGTATTTCTTGCCAGCATCCATACACATCGATTACATTCATAGCTGTTTTTGATTTCATTTTTGTTTGATGTTGTAAAAGCCTGCAAATATTATTATAGCTAAGGACTGATCTGTGAGGCACACATTTATTCATTCATTTTTTCACTCACCAGATGTGGGCAAGAAGCTTGGATGTGAATTGAACAAAGGGAAGTCAA
Source organism: Galago senegalensis (assembly GCA_963575145.1). Classification (NCBI taxonomy): domain Eukaryota; kingdom Metazoa; phylum Chordata; class Mammalia; order Primates; family Galagidae; genus Galago; species Galago senegalensis. The sequence continues at coordinate 53,969 of CAUYTI010112534.1, forward strand.
GGTCAAGGGGGTAACTGGGGAAAGAGCCTGGCCCTGGGATGAACCCTACCCCATGCTGAGTGAGATGGGCCTCCCAGGTAGGCTGGGTCCAGGGAGGCTGAGCGTCCAGGAAGTGCATCCTGTTCATGCCCCTTGGGACAAGAAATTTGTAGCTCAGACCAGGGGCTTCCTCCTCCTCCTTCCTCAGTTCTTCTCATCCTGTCTGTCTCTTTCTTTCTTTCTTTCTTTCTTTCTTTCTTTCTTTCTTTCTTTCTTTCTTTCTTTCTTTCTTTCTTTCTTTCTTTCTTTCTTTCTTTCTTTCTTTCCAGTTTTTGGCCAGGGCTGGGTTTGAACCTGCCACCTCCAGCATATGGGGCCGGCGCCCTACTCCTTTGAGCCACAGGCACCACCCTCATCTTGTCTGTTTCCTTAGCAACTGCATCCCCTCATGGGCTCTGGTTATCACTGCTGCACTGACCACTCCCACAGACACACTCCATCCCACTCGTCCACTCAGCTTATAGAGTGGTGTTCTGACGTGCAGGTACCTCAGACTCAACTTCTCCAAACCCTCGACTCCCTACTCTGTCCTCTTTGTCCTCTGCCAACTCACTCATGTCTGAAAGAAACTTGGAGGTCGTCCCATAGGCTTGTTTCCTCTCACTTCCACGTCTGATCAGTTAATGACTTAAAAAAAATCCTTTGATAGTAATTAAACTAATTTTTAGTTGGTAAATTTCTATTAAAGTATAACATACTTACAAAAACCTTCCATAAGTGCACAGGATGCTGGGGTTTTCTTCTCAAAGTAGAACGTATCTCTGTCAGTACCATACACACCTCACCCTCACCACCTCTCAGGTGCTCTGACCACCCCCACAGGAAGATCAATCTCCTAAGTCCTAACATCAGTGATAAGCCTTACCTGATGTTGAACTTCACAGAAATGAACTCATCCAGCATGTGTCCCATCCATCTGGCTTCTTCACTCAACGTCAGGCTTGAGAGATGTACCCACGTTGTTACGGATTATCACTCCTTTATTTCTCAGTGCTGTGTGGTGTTCTTACTTCATAGGACGGGAGTTTTATTGTAAAGTTTACATCTTCATGGGCCCATTTGAAGACATGCAGAATAAAGTCAAATCGAATCTTCCTTTCAGAGAGTGCGTCTTTAAAAGAAGGACACACCTGTTCACGATATTTAAAGTGTACCCATAAGCAAGGTGAGTACTCTGGGGAGAAGCAGACAGCCAGTGCGCCAGGAAAAGTAAAAGTGAAACTTCTTTCATTTTCTAGACTTTGTGCTCTTCGTTGTAGTTTTGAAAGAAAAGTCATGCTTCAATTAATAACAGACAACGGAGTCAATATGATGGGAGCAGAGACAATGATGTGATCAAATGCCAAGAAATGACTGACAGCTGAAAAAATACCATGTGAGCCAAAGCAATTTCTCTTGACTTCTAACTTTATTCATCCGACGAATAACGTTTCATCACAGTTTTATCAATGGAATGCGATTTCTCCCAGATCATTCTGTCAACGACAAGAAACAGCATCAAATCATTTTGTCCACACAAATAAATCAGTCATTGATTATTATTTTCTCCCATTTGAGATTCAAGCAGGAGAGCCACACATCTCGAGTAAAACAAAGGAAAGGAAGAAAGAAGGACCAAATTTTGTCGTCATTGTTGACAAATTCAGTTGGATAAACACAATTTATATCTTTATTACTTTTGATGCATCTGAGATGAAGAGGGATAAACCATTTTTAAACATATAACAGAGACACGCTGTAATAATAAACACATTGAAGGAAAATGCAAGCGTGTATTGCTCTTTGCAGATACAATAGATTTCTGGTTTTTCACTTTTGCTCATGTAGGTCTCCTCACTGGAGTTTCTTCCCCATTCTTTGAATGTATAATCAAGTTTTGAGAAAAATTAAACCCTAAGGGCTTCTGCAATCCAAAAAGGGGAAGATGTCATCCTTAAATGGAGAGCTGTGTGGGGAGTGCCCTGATTGTGAATTCAACTCCTTTTCCTAGTGCTGCCATTTTTTCTTGCAGCCACTTTTCAAGGATGTTAAAAGCCCCTTCTCCACACTCTCTAGTTGGTGGTGCACCCTGGATGGGAAGATTTATCTTTTCCTTTTTAACAAATTTAAGTTTATATTCATGTTATACACGAAAAGGTCATACATCCAGTTCTTCACTAAGTGTGTTGTATCATGAGAATCTTAGTTGCATTTACCCTGGGAGGGAGAAGTCCTCCCACTGCATGGTGCATGGAATAGGTTTGCCCTTTGCACTTTAACTGGCTCAGTCCCATTCACAACTGCCCACTAAGTGCCCCGGCTGTTCTGTCAGCAGGGATTCTGGTCTCTCAAATACCATTTCGTTTTCCTCCTCAGGACCACCATAAGGGGAGGCACTTTCTTTGTCAGAAGCACAGAAGCCAGGGGTCTGCTGACAGCCCTTTCCCTGACACTGTGTCTTTTGTGCCCCTGCAGAGGAAAAGCCATTTTAGCGCCTCAGTTGTGATTTACCCTCCTCAGAAAGACCAACACTTTTTCTAGATCAGAAGAAAAGAAAAAACTAAAATGAGTCTGTACAAGGCAAGTTACAATCTTCAACAGAGCATCAGGTTCCACCTACCAGGTCAACTTGGACATGCTCACCTGCCGGAAATAAAGAGAGGCTTACAAACCTGTCTTCATGTTAAAGATGATGATGGTGATTGGTGGATACGTGCTGAAGTAAACAGGTTCAAAGAGATTTGACATAATCCAAATGCATCCGCTTAAATAGGATTCCAATGCAAACAATGATTTTTTAAGAAATGATACCCTGGGCAAACATTTTATGAGGAGGACACCCCGGGCAATTGAAGCAACATCAAAAATACACTATTGGGACCTGATCAAACTGAAGAGCTTCTGCACAGCCAAGAACACATTAAATAAAGAAAGCAGACAGCCCTTAGAATGGGAGAAGATATTTGCAGGTTATGTCTCTGACAAAGGTTTAATAACCAGAATCCATAGAGAACTCAAACGAATTAGAAAGAAAAGATCAAGTGATCCCATCTCAGGCTGGGCAAGGGACTTGAAAAGCAACTTCTCTAAAGAAGATAGACGCATGGCCTACAGATATATGAAAAAATGCTCACCATCCTTAATCATCAGAGAAATGCCAATCAAAACTACTTTGAGTTATCACCTAATGCCAGTAACATTAGCCTATATCACAAAATACCAAAACCAGAGATTCTGGCGTGGATCAAAAGCCTTTTCTGCATCAATTGAGAGGTTCATATGGTCTTTGTTTTTGAATTTGTTTACATGATGTATTACATTAATAGATTTACTTATGTTGAACTAGACTTGAGATCCTGAGATAAAACCCAGTTGGTTGTGGTGTATAATTTGTTTCATGTGTTGCTGGATTCTGTTTGTTAGGATCTTGTTGAATATTTTTGCATCAATATTCATTAATGATATTGGTCTTTAATTTTCTTTCTTTTGGGGTCTTTTCCTGGTTTTGGGATCAAGGTGATGTTTACTTCATAGAATGTGTTCCTTCTTTTTTTATTTTGGAAAAGGTTAAGTAGTATAGGTACTAGTTCCTCTTTAAAGTTTTCATAGAATTTAGATGTGAAGCCATCTGGTCCCGGGCTTTTCTTTTTAGGAAGATTTTGTATAGTTGATGGTATTTCAGAACTTGATATAGGCCTGTTCAACATTTTCACTTCCTTCTGGCTAAGTCTTGGAAGGTGGTGTGCTTCCAAGTATTGGTCAATTTCCTTCCAATTTTCATATTTCTGAGAATAAAGTTTCTTATAATATTCATTAAGGTTTTTTTGGATTTCTTAGAGGTCTGTTGTGATTTCGTCTTTACCATTTCTCATTGATGAAATTAGAGACTTACTCTTTTTTTCTTCGTTAGGTTGGCCAAAGGTTTTTCAATTTTTTTGACCTTTTCCAAAAACCAACCTTTTGATTTATTGATGTGTTGTATAATCCTTTTTTTTTTTTTTTGCATTTTTTGGCTGGGGCTGGGTTTGAACCCACCACCTCCATCATATGGGGTCAACACCCTATCCCTTTGAGCCACAGGTGCTGCCCCTGTATAATCCTTTTGCTTTCAATTTTATTTAAATCTTCTCTAACTTTGGTTATTTCTTTTCTTCTTGTGGGTTTGGGATTGGAGTATTCTTCCTTTTCACATTCCTTGAGATGAAGCCATCCTCTAGTTGCCATCTGATCTTTGATAAACCAAGCCAAAGCATAGAGTGGAAAAGAGATTCCTGTTCAACAAATCGTGCTGAGAGAACTGGATGAGCACATGTAAGAGAGTGAAACTGGACTCACACATTTCACCACCTACAGAAATTGTCTGAAGATGGATAAAAGATTAAATCCTAACACATGAAACAAGAAGAAGCTTAGAAGAAAGTGTGGGAAAAACTCTTGTGTTGTCATCCTTGTGAAAGATTTTATGAAGATATCTTTAGGGCAAATTGCAGCAAGAAGGCAAATAAACAAATTGAACTTAATTTGTAGAGGATGCCTAGAGCCAGATAACCTCTGAGCAAAATGCTTTACAGCTGGGGGGAGGACCCTCGGGCCATTCATCCACAGGTGTTGCTTGTGGAAGATTGTGGAAGAAGAGCCCGAGCCTTCAGCATGTAGTCATTTGTTAATTACTCCCCTCACCTATGTTGTAGGGTCTCAACAAAAGGCTAGCATGGAAGTTGCTCAGGGCTACCTTGCAAAGAAGGACTAGCCAGCCTCCACAAGATTGTACTTCTAATTCATGTCACGCCTTGTTCCTTCCTGTGGTGATCGAGACCAGGACCATAGGGGCCCGAGGGGTTGCAACATTAATTAAGCTGAAAGGACACAAAAAGTAAAGCAAAAAGGCAACTTTCAGAATGGGAAAGGATATTTGCATGGTACAAATCTGATAACGGGTTGATAACTAGAATCTATAGAGTATGCAAATCAACAACAACAACAAAAGAAAGAGCAAACAATCCCATCTACCACTGGGCAAGAGACATGAACAGAACATTCTCTGAGGAAAACAGACAAATGGCTAGCAAACATATGACAAAACGCTCATTGTCTCTAATCATCAGAGAAATGCAAATCAAAACCACCCAGCGATATCACCGAACTCCAGTTAGAATACCCAACATCACAAAGTCCCAAGTTGCACAACTGCTATGGATGTGGAGAGGGAAGACTTTTACACTGTTGGTTGTCTGTAAATTAATATAGCCTCTTTGGGAAAAAATATGGAGAATCCTCAAAGAACTCAAATTACACCTCCCATTTGACCCTGTCATCCCATTACTAGGCATTTACCTAGAAGAAAAATAATCATTTCATCCTAAGGACATTTACACTAAATTGTTTATTGCAGCTCAATTATTAATCACCAAGATGTGGAGGCTCGGCACCTGTGGCTGGAGTGGCTAAGGCGCCAGCCACACACACCTAAGGTGGCGGGTTCGAATCCAGCCCAGATCCACCAAAACAACAATGATGGCTGTAACCATCATTATTATGGGTGTTGTGATGGGCACCTGTGGTCCCAGCTACTTGGGAGGCTGAGGGAGGAGACTCACTTGAGTCCAGGAGTTGAAGATTGCTGTGAGCTGTGATGCCATGGTACTCTACCAAGGGGGATAGCTTGAGGCTCTGTCTCAAAAAAAAAAAAAAAAAAAGAGGAAACAACCTAAATCTCCACCAACCCAAGAATGGATTAACAAACTGTGGTATATGTATAACACGTGGTATTATTCACGAAAAGATGGAAACTTTAGATTTTTTTAATTTAATTTTTTTATTAATCCATTTCTACATAGATCATGAATACATTTATGGCATTATGGGATTCAATGTGCTGATTATTTATAAAAATTGGAGTGCTTACATCCTACTAATTAACATAGTCTTGACCTCATTTTCCCAATGACAGTGTTAAGACATTTGTGTTCTACACCTGATAGATCCAACTTGGACTTGCAATATGCTGCATAGGTTTGGTCATTCTATGAACCCACCTTCTATTGACCCATCCCCTCTCTTCCTCTTCCCCTCCCCTTTCCTCCTTCATCCTAGGCTATAGTTGTGATTCATCTTTCATATGAAAGTATGAGTGATTATAAATTGGTTTCATAGTAGCACTGAGTACATTGGATATTTTGTGCTAACCTGGATGGAGTTGAAACACATTATTCGTAGTGAAGTATCACGTGAATGGAAAAATAAATATCCAATGTAATCAGTACTAATATGAAGCCAGTAGACAATCTAATACACACACATAAGAGAAAAAGTCAATTCTACTCAGGTTGAGGGGAGGGGGAACGAGGGAGTGAGAAGAGGGGAGGAGAGAGAGGGATTGATGTGCTCCGACTAAATGGGCACAATGTAAGGGTATATGGCACGCCTTTTGGGGGGTGGGACACGAACACAAGATGGAATCCATCCGAAAAATGCAAATATTGTAACCTAGGTGTTTGTACTCTCATATTATCCTGAAAAAAAAAAATGCTCTGGGGAAAAGAACTCCTGTTCAATCAGTGGTGCTGGGAACACTTGATAGACACATATAAAAGATTGAAATAGGATTCACACATCTCACCATTCACAAAAATACTTCATGTTGGAAAAAACACTTAACATAAGGCAAGAAACTATACTAATCCCAGAAGAAAATGTTGGTAAAACTCAGTAATCCAAGCAGCATGGTACTGGAAAAAAAACAGAGAGTTGCATGTATAGAAATGTATTAATGATCTATGTAGAAATGGCTTAGAATAGAGAACCAAGAGATGAATCCAGCTACTTACCGTTATTTGATCTTTGACAAGCCAATTAAAAACATTCAGTGGGAAAAAGATTCCCTATTTAACAAACGGTGCTGGGAGAACTGGCTGGTAACCTGTAGAAGACTGAAACTGGACCCACACTTCTCACCGTTAACTGAAATAGACTCTCACTGGATTAAATATTTAAACTTAAGACATGAAACTATAAAAATACTAGAAGAAAGTGCAGGCAAAACTCTTGAAGAAATCAGCCTGGGCAAATAATTGATGAGGAGACATCCCTCCCCACGCAATTGAAGCAACATCAAAAAATATACTACTGGACCTCATCAAACTAAAGAGCTTCTGCACAGCCAAGAACACAGTAAGTAAAGAAAGCAGACAGTACTCAGAATGGGAGAAGATATTTGCAGCTTATGTCCCTGACAAAGGTTTAATAACCAGAATCTACAGAGAAATCAATGTATTAGCAAGAAAAGAACAAGTAATCCCATCTCAGGCTGGGCAAGGGACTTAAAGAGAAACTTCTCTGAAGAAGACAGACACATGGCCTACAGACACATGAAAAAAAAGCTCATCATCCTTAATCATCAGAGAAATGCAAATCAAAAGTACTTTGAGATATCATCTAACTCCAGTAAGACTAGCCTACCTCACAAAATCTCTAAACCAGAGATGGTGGCATGGATGTGGAGAAAAGGGAACACTTCTTCACTGCTGGTGGGAATTCAAACTAATACATTCCTTTTCGAAAGATGTTTGGAGAACATTCAGAGATCTAAAAATATTCCTGCTATTTGATCCTACAATTCCTCTACTAGGTATATATCCAGAAGACCAAAAATCACATTACAATAAAGATATTTGTACCAGAATGTTTATTGCAGCCCAATTCATAATTGCCAGGTCATGGAAGAAGCCCAAGTGCCCATTGACCCATGAATGGATCAATAAACTGTGGTATATGAAAACCATGGAATATTATGGAGTTTTAAAAAAAAGAGGGAGACTTTACCTCTTACATGTTTACCTGGATGGAGCTGGAACATACTCTTCTTAGCAAAGCATCTCATGAATGGAAGAAAAAGTATCCAATGTTCTCAGTCTTACTATGAAAACAATGTATAGCTTTCTTATGAAAGTTATAACTCAGTTCTAGCCCAAGAAGAAGGGGAAAGGGGAGTGGGAGGGAGGAGGAGGAGGGAGGATGGTTGGAGGGAGAGTAATTGGTGGGACCACATCTATGGTGGATCTTAGAAGGGTAGGTGTGAAATTTACTAAGGGTAGAATATAAATGTCTTAACACAATAAATAAGAAAATGCCATGAAGGCTATGTTAACCAGTTTGATGAAAACATTTCAAATTTTATATAAATCGAGCACATTGTACCCCATGATTACATTAATGTACACAGCTATGATTTAATAATAAAAAAACTCTTATAAATATCAGTCTAGGCAAAGAATTCATGAAGAAGACAGCAATAGCAATCTCGGGAACAGCAAAAATAAATAAATATGACCTAATCAGATTAAAAATCTTCTGTACACCCAAGGACATAATCAAAGGAGAAAATAGACAACCCACCAAATGGCACATGTTTCTGTGCTATACATTTCATAAAGGACGGAATTCCAGAATCTACAAAGAGCTCAAGCAAATCAGCAAGGTACAATCAAATAACCCCATTAAAAAGTGGGCCACATTGGGTTAACACAAACGATGTAAAGATGGAGACTTTTAAATCATTTTATGATAAGTAAGGGCATTTGCACTACACTGTTTATCACAACTCAATCTCCAATCTCCAAAATACAGAAACAATCTAAATAGCCACCAACCCAAGCTGCAGTATATGTATACCATGGGATACTATTCAGCCATGAAAAAAAGAAGGGGACTTTACATCTTTTGTATTAACCTGGATGGAGGTGAAATAAATTCTTCTTAGTAAAGCATCAGAAGAATGGAGAAGCAAGAATCCGATTTACTCAATTCTTTTATTTTTTTTTTTTTGAGACGGAGCCTCAAGCTATCCCCCTGGGTAGAGTGCCATGGCATCACGCTCACAGCAACCTCCAACTCCTGGGCTCAAGCGACCCTCCTGCCTCAGCCTCCAAAGTAGCTGGGACTTCAGGCGCCCGCCACAATGCCTGGCCTTTTTTTTTTTTTCTGGTTGCAGCCATCATTGTTGTTTGTTGGGCCCGGGCTGGGGATTCAAACCCACCACCTTAGGTATATGTGGCTGGCGCCTTAGCCGCTTGAGCCACAGGTGCCAAGCCACTCAATTCTAACATTGAAGGCAGTAGATCATCTAATACAAGGGGTGGGGTAGGGGAATGAGGGATCAAGGAAAGGCAAGGAGGAAGGGGGAAGAGGGTTCACAGTGCATGGCACACCTCTTGGGGGAAGGACACAAATTACAAGAGGGAATTTACCTAAGAACTGCACTCAGTGTAACCTAATTCTTTGTACCCTCAATGAATCCCAAACAATATGAGCATAATAATGATGATGATGATAATAATGAAGTGGGCCACAGACATGAACAGAAATTGCTCAAATAAGGATATACTAATGGCCAATAAACTCATGAAAAGATGCTCAATGTCTCTAATCATTAGGCAAATGAAAATCACAACTACAATGAGATATCACTTAACTCCAAATAAGAATGGCTCATATTGGAGGAGGAGCAAGATGACCGACAGGTACCAGCCTCCCACAGAAGCTCCCATCCAGTGGGAAGGATAAAGTCCAGAAAACACCCAACAAAGTCAAAGACTTGGAGCCCAGCCGAGAGAGAATAGTGATACCGGCAGGACACCTCTGCTGAGACAAGTGGCGACTCCTAGAAAGCAATCTACAGGCACATAATACACCCCAAAGTAAAAGTGTCTGTCCCCTCCCACAAGAAGGTTATGCTTTTCCTTTGTTTTCTCTTCAACCGCTCCTGTGAATCTCCTACAGGTAATCGATAAACTGAGGACATATTATCTCACTCCAGGAGTGAGAGCTATTGACAGTGGGGTCTAACCCCCTAGAGGGACTCTGCTGAGAACCCGAACACCTTCTCCCAGGCAGAAAAGTAGAACTGGCATTCACAATGCCATTTTGAATTTCCAGTCCATCCTTTTCCCCTTGCCTGCAGAGACAGTGTGAGGAGACCTAAGAGAATCAACCCCCCACACCTGCAGGACCAAGCCCCTATCCCAGTCCTGCACTGAGAGAACTGCTTGAACATGCGTGCTCTGCGTGGACTGATCCTGCCAGCCAGCATGTCCCATGCCCAGCTGCCTGCACGGCTGCTGTCCCCACTCCCCAAGGGCTCGCCTGCGGCAGATGCCCAGGACCGAATCCCACTATCCAACGTGACCCGTGCCTGGCTGCCTGCCAACTGCTGTCCCTGCAGCCCAGGGGCTCGCTGGTGGTGCACATCCAGGACTGATCCCACCAGCCAGCGCTTCCCATGCCTGGCTGCATGCTGGTTGCCCTCGCAAGCTGGGGGGATCACTGGTGGTGCCCACCAAGGACTGATCCACCCAGTCAGTGCATCCCCTGTGTGGCTGCCTGCCTGTTGCTCTCCCTGCTCCTTGGGGGCTCCCCAGTGGCAAGCACCGAGGACCGATCAATCCAGCCAGCTCATCCCCTGAGCAACTGCCTGCACATTGCTCCCTTGCCCCCCAAGGGCTCTGGCATTCCAGGCCCGGTCTGAGAACTGCGAGGGTGGGTCAGTTGAGAGGGGACCACACTAGAGTAGTAATACCCCAAGGTGATGAGCAACAGCCGCAGCAGTGGGAACCATAAGCATTACACTCCTGAGGCTTTTCCAGTCAGACTTACCCTGTCTAGACAACCAGAAGAAGCCACTGGCAGAATGGTTTTAGAGACTGTCTTCAAAAGGTGAAAATTCATCATGGGGTGGAATCAGCAGAAAAACTCTGGTAAACAGAATAACCAGAGTAGATAACCCCCCCCCAAGGAAAGATGGGCAGATGCAATTGAAAATCCCTTCCATAAACAGATGGCTGAGATGTCAGAAATCGAGTTCAGAATCTGGATAGTGAATAAGATCAACAGAATGGAGGAAAAGAGGAAACTAGAATTTCAAATTATTCAAAAGCTGTCTCAAGAATTCAATGATTTCAAAGATAAACTGACCAAAGACTATGACACACTGAAGCAAGAGGTTGCAGCCCTCAAAGATCTGAAAAGTAAGGTTGAATCCTTGGACAGAGAATGGAACAGGCAGAAGAAAGGTTCTTTGACACTGAAGAAAAAGATTTTCAATGCGCCCAAGCACTCAAAAATGAAGACAAATGGAGAGCAAAAATGGATCACTCGCTCAGAGAGCTCTGGGATAATTCGAAGAAAACTAATATTCACCTTATAAGAATCCCTGAAGGCGATGAATTTGCTTCACAAAACACAGAGGCTTTTCTTCATGAAATTATGAAAGACAACTTTCCAGACATGCCAAGAGATTCTGAAATTCAGATATCAGACAGTTTCAGAACCCCAGCGCAACTCAAACCAAACAAGGCATCCTCCAGGAATACCACAATCAACTTCAGTAAAGTTAACATGAAAGAGAGAATTCTGAAAGCAGCTAGATGCAAGAAAATCTTAACCTAGAAGAGGAAGAATATTAGAATGACTTCAGATTTCTCTGCTGAAACCTTTCAGGATAGAAGAGGGTGGTCATCAACCTTTAATCTCATGAAAAAAAAATAACTTTTAACCCAGAATTATGTATCCAGCTAAACTGAGTTTCATCTATGATGGAGAACTTAAATACTTTAATGACATTCACATGTTGAAGAAATTTTCCATAACTAAACCAGCCCTCCAGGATATTCTCAGACCTATGCTCCATAATGATCAGTGCAATCCTCTACCACATAAATAAACCCACCCAGAAAATTTTGATCAAATTAAAATTTCCACTGTTGCAAAAGGATTAATGATGTTCACTAGACTTTTGAAAAAAGTCAATTGAAAAACTTGACACCCAAAATTATACCAGGATTAGCAAAATTCTCAATCACTGTGAATGGCTTAAATTGACCTCTAAAGAGGCACAGGATGGCTGATTGGATACACAAACTCTGGCCAGATATCTGCTTCATAAAAGAATCTCACCTTAATTTGAAAGACAAGCATACTCAGGGTGAAGGGATGGTCATTTATATTCCAGGCTAATGGAAAGCAGAAGAAAACAGGTGTTGCAATTTTATTTGCAGATACAATAGGCTTTAAACCAACAAAAATGAGCAAGGATAAGGATGGTTACTTTATATTTGTTGAGGGTAATACACAATACAATAAGATTTCAATATCAATATATATGCACCCAATCAGAATGTACTTCAAATTATAAGAGACATTCTAACAGACAACAGCAACTTGATTACTCCCAGCTCCATCATTTTAAAATCACTCCCAGGAGATTTTAATACTCCTTTGGCAATGCTGGATAGATCCTCCAACAAGAAGCTTAACAAAGGAATTTTGGATTTAAACTTAACCATTCAGCATTTAGATTTAACGGACGTCTATAGAACATTTCACCCTAATAAAACTGAATACACATTTTTCTCATTAGCTCATGGAATATACTACAAAATTGACCACATCTTAGGTCACAAGTCTAATCTCAGCAAATTTAAAAGAATAGAAATTATCCTTTGTATCTTCTCAGACCACCATGGAATAAAAGTTGAATTCAGTAACAACAGGAATCTGCAGACACATACAAAAACACGGAAGCTAACTAACTTTATGCTGAATGATAGTTGGGTCAGAGATGAGATCAAGAAAATTACTAAATTTTTGGAACAAACTGATAATAAAGAAATAAGTAATCAGAACCTGCAAAGGCAGTCCTAAAAGGGAAATTTACAGCATTACAAGCCTTCCTCAAGAGAACAGAGAGAGGAAAGTTAACAACTTAATGGGACATCTTAAGCAACTGGAAAAGGAAGACCATTCCAATCCCAAACCCAGCAGAAGAAAAGAAATAACCAAAATTTGAGCAGAATTAAATAAAATTGAAAATAAAAGGATTATAGAAAAGATCAATAAATGCAAAAGTTGGTTTTTTGAAAAGGTCAATAAAATAGATAAACCCTTGGCCAATCTAACCAGGAAAAGTTAATTCTCTAATTTCAACAATCAGAAATGGTAAAGATGAAACTAAAATGGACTCCTCAGAAATTCAAGAAATCCTTCATGAATACTACAAGAAAATAGACTCTCAGAAATATGAAAATCTGAAGGAAATTGACCAATACTGGGAAGCATGCCACCTTCCAAGACTTAGTCAGAACCAAGTGGAAATGTTGAACAGGCCTATAACAAGTTCTGAAATAGCATCAACTATACAAAATCTCCCTAAAAAGAAAAGCCCAGGAACAGATGGCTTCACATCTGAATTCTACCAAACTTTTAAAGAGGAACTAATACTTATACCACTTAATGTCTTCAAAAATATAGAAGAACATGGAATACTACCCAACACATTCTATGTAACAAACATCACCTGATCCCCAAACCAGAAAAGGGCCCCAAAAGAAAGAAAATTAAAGAACAATATTACTAATGAATATTGATGTGAAAATATTCAACAACATCCTAACAAACAGAATCCAGCAATACATCAAAAAAATTGTACACCATGACCAAGTGGGTTTTATCCCAGGATCTCAAGGCTGGTTCAACATATGCAAATCTATAAATAGAATTGATCACATAAACAAATTAAAAAAACAAAGACTGTGTGATTTTTCTCAATTGAGGAAGAAAAAGTTTTTCATAATATCCAGCATCCCTTCATGATCAGAACACTTAAGAAAATTGGTATAGAAGGGACTTTTTTTTTTTTTGAGACAGAGCCTCAAGCTGTCCGCCTGGGTAGAGTGCCATGGCATTACAGCTCACAGCAACCTCCAACTCCTGGGCTCAAGCGAGTCTCTTGCCTCCGCCTCCCAAGTAGCTGGGACCACAGGCGCC